>CM057815.1:77330826-77458326 GCA_030067965.1 Latrodectus elegans
TATTTCACATGATGGGATTAATATTAACTATGACCATGACATTTTTTATGCTGTTTGGCAGAGTGGCTTACGCTCTTGGAGAAGATGGCTCACTAAATTCTGGGTAAAGACAATGATAGTTTTTTGCTTACATTCTGTCAAGATACAACATCTAATCTTTTGTGATTTTCAGTTTAACAGCTCAGTTATTTGACTTCAAAAGTTTATTCTAAATAATAGGCTTTGGTCCAATGATTCTCTGCATGCAAGATAGGAAATGAAAATTAACAGACAAAATGATCTTTTAGAAACATTGTTCCTGATAAAAAGAATAGAAAAAAAATACGTTCATCTTCACTGTGGTTTTCTATTTAAATAGTAGAAAATAAGTTACTATTTTTGGCTTGTTACAAGATACTTATTGAAAATTATATTATTTAATTCAAAATTAATCATTCAATAAGTTCAGTCTGCTTAAGTAGTTTCTTATTTTGAGAATTTAATTATTGTTTTTGTTGCAAGAAGGTAGGATGATTAAAATTAACACAAAGTAACACAATTTTGTAATTTAATAAATTGTTTATAACTTATGGTTCAAGAACTATTAAAAGTCTAAGCAAAATCCAAAAATATTTTCATTTGAAATATGCCTTAGTGGTTATGAATCAAATTAATATATGCTGTAACATTTGTATTTAACTTTAAAATGTGTGTGTAAATTGATTTTAAAGTATAAACATAATTGTAAAATGTAGTAACTAATAATAATATTGTGTAGTATTTTATTTGTAAAGCTCATTCACATGATTACTATATGAATAAAATGAATGCAGGTAGGATCATCTTTAGATTTTATGAACCATTAAATGTGGCTTGTTTAGGTCCATAAATATATTCAAATCCTGATACAATTATTTGCCCAAGGAATTCTCTAACATATGTGGTGGTTTTCACTTGACATTTACAACCCTTATACAAAAATTGTAATGTTTTTTGAGATATGTTGGAAAGTACTGTTATAAGTAAAACATGTTATATTCGCTTTAAAATATCTAATATAATTTAAACTGGGGAGATATCATTATCAATTTACATATATATATAGATTTATTATTTTATCATAATTTATGTAGTATTTTTCATATTCTGTGAAGTTATTTCTTACATAATTTTGATATTAGAATGAGCCTTTTATTCGTGTTTTTATTGACCAGCTTCTCCCCCCTCCCCAAAGATTTTTGATATTCCCTCATGTTAAGTCAAATCATTAAAATATTTTCATCATTTTAATGTTTATTAAAATTCATTATTGAATAGGATTATTATTGAATTTAGGAAATGAGTAACAAATTTCTATTTTTCTGTTCAGTTGATGGTTGTGAATTGTCAGCAATCTGATCTTCAGTACAAAAGTTTGTGGGTTCAGTTCTCACCTTAAATGTGAATGCTTGTAGAAATTTAGAAAGTACTTTCAATTAATTGGTTGGATTAGCATTCAAAAATTAAATGAAACAAAGCATTCTTTTTATTTGAACAACAAATTCTTTATATATAAAATTATCTTTTTACTGAATATTTCATTAAAACATCTGTTCTGCATACCTTGCATACTGTAATCCTAAGAAGGTTATTAGTGATTTTTTATTTATATATTATTGAAATTAAGGATAACTTTAAAATTTATAATTTCCTTTTTGTTTCTAAATTTGGTCATTTATATTTTGTTTGATTTAAAATAATCAAAACTACAAATGAAGTATGAATATATTTATTTTTGAATTATTTGATTACTATTTTTTTCTTTCTTTTTTTTAAAAAAAAAAAATTGCTTATTATGATTATTTTACTTGTAGTAATGTCTAATCTTTCTTTCCTTTCACAAATAACTGAGGTTTGAACGGAGTATCTAATGTTCTGGCCTTCAGTTCACCAATTTGTGGGCCAAGCTTGCTCTAGCATTTGAGTCAACAGTTTGTGAGCCTTAATCAGATCTTGATCTTTTTGTTTGTAGTGATTTAGAATCCATATTGAGTTGTAGACCCCAGACTAATAGAGTCCTCGTGTGTAAAAAAGGACTATGGAGTGATAAATAAATCAAACTAAATTCTTAGTTTGTGATTGTGAAATATAAAAATGTTTAATTCCTACTTTAGATATGGATATTTTTAGTCAATTTTGAACTGAAGATCTCAGCTCAGTAGTCCTCATAGGCAAAAATTGATTTTAAAACTTTAAATAAACACATAATCAAATAATTTAGTTGTAAAAAATTGCACTAAGAAATTCCTAGAATCAATATATACTTTTATACAATTTTTCTTGTTATTGTATAAAGTTTGCAATTGAAATTATTATAGCATATGTATTTGAATTTATTTTCTGTTACTCTGCTTATAAATATTTAAATTAGTTTGGTTTTGGTGCATATAAAATCACTCGACACAGTTAATTTGAAATTATATTTTGCTGTTCTCCTTAACTATTTAAATTTGCTTGTTTTTAAATGTGTTACATTTGAGTTTCGTAATTTCTTCAGAACACAATTTGGACTGGTGCCTACCCAGCTTCACCATATAGCCTCCTCTTAATATCATTCCTACTGGCTTTTCTCACTTGGAAAGGATGGGATGTCTCTATTGGATTATCAGATCTTTTAACTACTTATTTATCTGAGTAAGTACATTAACATTGATTTCTATACATTTTGATTGTATTCCAATATGTATAGCATTATACATTGATGCTATAAAATTGAAAATTTTAATAATGTTTACATTAACTGTTAAAATTTTCAGTACTGATTGCTAGGCTATATCCTACCATATATATTAATTTCATGGGGCACTTTTGGGAATGCTGCATGATACTCAGGGCTCTGCAAGAAAAATATCTAAATTCCTTAAAATAGGTTAATCTCTTTCTGCTACACACCCTTGTTAAACAAATAAGTGTTTCAAACATTTTAATTTTTTATATTTATTTTCTGCTTTACAAAAGGGAATTTTGAGTATTGATTTAAGCTTTTTATGCCAAGTATATATTATACATGAATGTAAGAAAAATTCCAAATGATAGACATGAAGGAAATGATTTGATATAAAACAAGAATGTAAATGCAAAAGAATTCTTTTGTGTGAAAAAATGTTAGTGTGAAAGAGACACCAAATGAGAGATTATATTAATCTTGTATATATAAATATCGAAGTAATTAGAAATAGTATGTTTAGTAGCTTCATATATTAAAAAGACAGATTTCAGTTCTATGACGATTTAAAAATATAAATTGCTTAAAAAAATTAATGAACTATGTAAGAAATATTGTTATCGTAAATTATATTTAGAAACTTATTCTATATTGTGATTCACAATTTAATAAGATTAAATAAATCAGTATGTTTAATTTTCTGTAAGTTTTATCAATTGATTTGAAATTATTGTTAATATAAAATGTGTTAACTATTATGTAATTATCATATTCTGAATAAGTTATTTTATTTTTACAGCAATTCCTTCTTATGTGTGTTGAGCATACTTGCTTTCTATGTATGTTATGCTATAGTATTATGGCTTATTTTTGTGAGTATTGTGAGATATTGCACAAAACTTCTCTTCACTTATAAAGGATGGATATACCAAGCTCGTTCAGGAAAAATGTCAATAAAAAATAAACTTTGGCTTGTAAGTCTAAAATCCATTTCTACTATATTTACTGCTAATGCATAACTGGTTAATATTAGTTTGTCTTAATAATTATTAATTGCATCATTAATTACTTTGTCACAGTTTTGTCAGCTATGCATTATAAAATCTGACTGTTAAATAAAATATTTAATATTTACTTACTTTACAAGAAAATTTTTACAAAATATCATCTACTTTGTACTGTCAATCTACTGCTTATGCTTAACTCATAGAGAAGTCAAATTTGCATTGTAATGATTGTTCAAACATAGAATAACTCATCTGTTTGGGTGTTCATAATACAGTGTTAAATATTATTTTAGTATTTTATGGTATATTAAATTCATAAATCTATTTCTTCTTCTTGTTTTTAGATGGTTGTTGGTTTCATTGTAAAAAGAAAGCCACAGTTGTTCAGTTTCCAAGGGTCACTGCCTAATCTTCCAGTTCCTCCATTAGAGAAAACAATGGAGCGAGTGAGTAAAATTTAAATATTAAAAACTGTTTCTTAAACTCAGTATTTTATATAATAAAAAAATTAAAATGTCTTTCGTTTTATTTTATCCTATGAAGGAAATTACAAGTGTTGACTGAACTATATATAAAGATATCACGGGAAAATATGAAGTTAAATTTATTGTGTGTATTTATAATATTTGGCATTCACTTCTTAACTTACATTTATCAGTTATTTACTTTATTTGATATAGTTAATACAAAATATATGAGTATATGCCAATGCAAATAGAGATAAAAATAAAAAAGACATAAATTGCAAAATGTATGAACACATTTTCATGTATTTTACATGATCAATATTTGATTTAATAGCAATATTTTTGTTTACTATTTCTTATTCTATAAATATAAAAAATATTTCTGAAGTCTGTTGTTTGTTATGATTATTTCAGACTGAAATTTCATACTTGTGATATATTTGTTTGAAAATTATAGTTTCTTCAACTTTATACATAGTTCTTCTCCATGTAATCAAAACTTCGAAAACGATTTCTGCATGTATATTATAAGGCCAATTATATATTTGATTCTGCATTCATTTTCATATATAAAAAAGAAATAATTTTTTTAAATTAATATAAAATTCTTTTATTAAATAATAAATGGTAAAAATTTACTTTCTGTTTATTGATTTACAATTATTTTTTTGTGTCTAGGAATTAATTTTAGAAATTACTTCTTTTGGAAATATAGAAATATGTTAATATGCTTCTAAAGTATGAACTTTGTATCCCTAATAATTTTTTTAAATATTGTTTAAAAGCAGCTTTATCCCTAAAACATTGATTTAGCTGTGTATTGATCATACAATTTTCAGTGAAATTATTAATACTTTTTCAAAAAATTAGTTTATTGCACTTTTTTATGTTATAATTCATGTAAGTTTTTGTAGAGAAAGTGACAAAGTACTTGGAATAAGCATCAATCAAAATAAAATTAATCAAATGGAAAATTGTTTTGATCATTATGTGTACCAATTTATTGTAATGCAATGAAATTTAATCTACTGATTAATGCATCTCTTTGTTCATTTACTGTTTCTTATCATACCACTTAACATATTTAACATAACTTTTAAACAAACAAATTACTTTATTTTAATGTAATTTGTGTGTTACATTAAAAATGAATCTGAATGAACTGTTCTGTTTCAATATTCTATTTTTTATTTCTTGATTTCTTGATAAGCCTTTTTGTTTTACTGTTGTAGTATTTGTTATCTGTGAAACCACTTTTGGATGAAGAAAAATACAAAAAGATGGAAGTTCTAGCAGAAGAATTTAAGAATGGCATTGGCAAAAAATTGCAGCGATATTTAATTCTTAAGTCCTGGTGGGCTACAAATTATGTAATTGTATTTTTATTTGACTAATTTGCATAGAACTGTTATGCTTAATGTTATACAACTTATTTCTTTAATATTACACTTCCTAATTTTTATGTGTTATAACTTCTCAAATGTTACTCGATTTTGATTTTTAGCTTGCATTATTTTACAAAATGCATTTTTAAATTTTAATTTTTGTGTATTTTTTTATCAATACAGTTAATTTGTTAAAATATAGTTGTTTTGTGTTGAAGATAAACTATTTATACATTCATTTCTCTTTAAGGTTTCAGATTGGTGGGAAGAATTTATTTATTTACGAGGTCGAGGTCCACTAATGATCAACAGCAATTTTTATGGAATTGTATGTTTTATTTATTTTCATTGTAACATTTTGTATTGTGTAAACTTACTTTATAGATAAGAACGTCTATTCTGTTAACACTCCATTTTATTTTATAGAAACTCAAGTGATTTCTTGTTAGTTTCTATTGTTTAAAATGTCACTGTGACTTCCAATTTTCTCATTTGTTTTTATATTATTCTTTCCCCATTATTATTTTATGTTTTTACTTCAAATGGAAATCTTTTCCTTAAATAATAGATTTAAGTATAGATAAAGCTATATATACTCTGGTATTCATAGGAGAAAAAAATCATTATATTGCTAAAACTCTCTCTATTTACTGTTAGCTTGGCATAAAAGCTGTCTAACCAATAAGAAAAAAAATCTATAGTGAATAAATTGTTAGTAATTAAGATATCAAAATTTTTATTTCAAATAATTTAGAATCAAAACTAGAAGCTGAATGGTTATTATTCTGCCTTTCATTTTAACCATTCCTATCTTAGATAAAAATGTTTGTAGTTCTTGATATTACCTTTAAACTTGAGAAATAGCCTTTGCTCACATTAGCCTTTGTTTGTGAAAAGGGACTAGATACAAAACAAGTCCAAATAGCTTGAATTTTTATCATTATTATTATGCTTTTAAATGTTAAAAAAAATTATCGTAATATTTTAATTTATTAAAATTGAAATATTTGCTTATATTTTAAATAAAAATTGTTACATTTTTTAACTTTTTCTGTCATTACTTATCTTAAGTCATGGGCAAAAATTCTTTTTCTTCTTTTTTTAAAAAAAATTTTTTTTATTATTTATTTTTTTATTAGTAGCTGATAAATTGTTTTCAAAAATAAGGAAGTTTTTTTTTAATATTTTAGTTAATCAGAAAATAAATTTTTGAAATTAGATTATAATAATATTTAAAAATCAGTTAGAGATATTTTGCTGTGCACATAACTGCCATGTTTTATCAAATATTAATTTTCTGTTATTTTGAGATATTATTTATTTTGACTTCATTTTATTAAAACTATTTCTTAATAAAAGAATTGATTACAATACAAATTTCAAGAATCCTACTGATTAAAATTGAGTTTTATTAAAATTTGGATTTTTACTTTAGTATTTTTTTTTAAATGCATGTTTCAAATTATTTTTTCAAAATCATTTTAACCATTCAAGTAAACATCGTATAATAATTGAATCTGCCTATAGTGCACACACTCAGTTTTTATGTTGTGTTAAATAAGTAATATGATATATTATAATCTGTTTAAAAAAGGATGATTTACAAAAAAAAAAAAAAAAAAAAAAAAATTATGTCGTTGCATATTTTATAAGGAATGTACATTTATTTTATTTTTTTTACTTGGAGGGGGGGATTGATTTCATCATGTCCAGATTTGCTCTATTATTAATTGCCCTTCGAACAATTTCTATCTGATCCATTATAATTGATTCAAAACATTTTTTATCTAAAATGTATTAATATTAACCATTAAGAACAACTGCAAATCAATTTTCTCTATAATTTTTTGTTTCCTTCTCATTTATATATTTTTCTTTTTTATTTATTTATATATAAAGAATATTCTCATTTTTCGTCTTACACTTTTTTTAATTTGTATCATTTCATTTATATTTTAATAATTCAGATGCTTCTTATTTCTATATGATTTTTCACTTGCATGATGAAACTTTATTATATAGATTTGCTAATTTTTTGCAACATAACACAAGCTTTTCTTAGAAGTAGGTCTGATTTTGTTAACTCCTGATACTGTTAACACAGTTCTGTTGATAAAATTTTGAATATTTGCTTGTTGGTTAGTTTTATTGATCTGTTAATGTGTTAATTTTGTCTTTTTCAATAAAACTATGATCCATGTGGAATCAAACCTTAAGGCAGTTTTGATAAAGGAAAATAGAGTTGAGCATTTTCACTTCAACTATCAGTTGAATTGTAAAGAAAAATTTGCTAAGTATATTAAAGATTACCATTGCTGCTCATTTTTACTATAAAAGAAGTTCTTACTTTTTTTATAAAAAAAATGTCATGTATGGCAAATAGCGTAGAAAAAAATTTAATTACATTTTTTTCCAGAATTAAATATTTTAGAATTGTACTTTTCTGTAAAATCTTGGGCTAGGAGTCAAATTTAAAATAAATAAGTGTTTAGCCACATTTAAAAATTATAGAAATTTATTTCTTGATAAATTTAATTCAGTATTGTGTGGTATTCCTTACAGATATCTATAAGGAATACCAAACCATAAATAATTATGCTTTTCGTTAAACTACTGTCAATACTATATTAAGTGGTAAATTTAATTATCTTAATGAATTCATTATTTTCTTGTAAATATGAGTTGATATATAATATATTAAAATATGGATTATGTATGAGCTGATATATAGTACAATAAAAATATGTGTTATATATCATATTTAAAATATATCAATGAACTAAAAGTTATTTTTAAAACCAAGAATTATTGCATTATAATAAATGAATCAATTTTATTTTTTACTGAAATTGAGTTATTGATATCTGATTCACTTGGTATAATGTTTTTTTAATTTTAATTGTAAACGTTAAAAAATCAATACTAATAATTAAATTTTAAAAAATGAATATTTTTAAATAAAAATAAATTTCATTTATTATAATACTGAATGTGAAATATAAATATTTTAATAGTTGCATTATTTTCTTCTAAATATAAGTATGTAATCTGTTCTACATTTTTCAGTATTATGTGCATAATTATCTCATAAACATTAATGTCTTCTAACCCTATGATTAATCACTGTAATATGTTTGCTGAAATTGTGTACTGAGATTGAGTTATTAATATTTTGTTTTATTCCATACTGCATTTTATTAACTTTACAAATAATATTAATGGAAAATTGTTAAATTTACAATCTATTCTCTATTTATAGAATAATCTTTATATTAATAGATACATTATATTTTAAATAAAATAGGACACTTTAAAAATTTCTGGTTAGAAAAGAAGTAAACTTTTCTAATTGGAAATTTGAGGTAATTTTGATCTATTTTTAACACTATTACTATATCATTTTGAGTTCCTTGTATAATATTCAATTTTATAATTATTCAGGATGCTATTTTGGTGCACCCAACCAAAGTCCAATCAGCTCGAGCTGCTGTGTTTATACATACAGCTTTTCTTTTTAGACGTGCCATTGATCGTCAGACTATAAAGCCGGTAAGATAAACTAATTAATTCATTATTTTTATATCAGGTTATTTTTCTATATTTCTTATATGATATATTTTTTACTGTAAATACATTTTGCCTTTTTTTGTTTCAACTTATTTATTGAAAAGTATAGCAATAAAATATTAATCGTAAGTGAACAAAGCTTTTGATTTCTTTTTTAAAATATAAAAATAATGTGGGTATATTTATTTAAATTAGATTTCTTTGATATTTTTTAAAAATTAAGCTATGGTATTGAGAAATTATTTACTTATTTTATATCATTTATTCAACATGGTATTTTTATCTATTATTAATGAATTGATTAAAGTATTTATTATAGCTTACAAATCTGTTATACAATATTTATCAGATCAATTTAATAACATTAAATCTAAATTAACATAAAAATACATTTTTCTCAATTATGCATTTCTTATTTAATATGAAAATAATCTATAATCTTTCTTATCTAATAAAAATTAATTAATCTAATGAAAAATGCTTAGTCAAAAAGCCACAATTTCTAGCTGTTTTTTTTACAGTGATTTTTTGAAGTAATAATTTTACCATTAAAGTACCAGTTAGATATCATTTTCTTCCAGTCATTTTTAAATATAAAACACTACTGTTTTTAATTTTAAATTGTTTAATGCAGTTATCTATTTTTTTTCATTTCGTGTTTACTCAGTTCTTAAATATACATCACACTCTCTCCAATGAAACAATAGATTATATTTTAATGTTGCTTATGTTTTTTGTTGATGCTGTGAAGAAATTAATGTAATTGTAATAATTGAAACATTAAATGCTTCCATTATTAAGGAAATTCAACTGATTTTGTTATTTTCCTCAAAACTTTTATTGTAAAAAATATGAAAACTAATGAAAAAATTAATAAAAATATATTGCTAAATCATAACATAGAAGTTAATTTTTTATTTAAAAAAATTATTTGCATGAAAGTGATTTGTCAAATAATCTTACTTTAAATAAATTAATTTTGACATTTCCATGTAATATCCTCCTTAATAATTTTAGCAATCTTTAAGATTTTAATATTTTTATGTTGTACCCTTTTACTTCAAATGTATTATAAAGTAATTTTTTATTACTTTATCAAACTTTAATTCTGGTTTTCAGTGCCTTAATTCTAAACTTGTTTATTATGTATATTGTATATATTTTCAGTCAAACTATATATAGAATTTGAAAAAAAGTTTCATTGTGGATATATTTTTCTTTCTAATTTGTATTTTTGAATGTGATATTTTGTTGAATGTTGACTTCAATTGAAAAATAAAGCTGTTTTTCAATTGCTAGTATATTGAATTTTGAGATAGTATTAGTCTCATTTTATGCTAAATAGAAAATTTCTGTTACAGATAATGGTTCAAAACATGGTACCTCTCTGCTCTGCTCAGTATGAACGCATATTCAATACTACTCGCATACCTGGAAAAGAAACTGGTTAGCGATTTGTTTTAAGAACAAAAATATACTATGCATTTTTATGAGATATAAATCATTGATAATTATATTTCATCTGAAATTATATAATTTCTGACTATTATTTATTGTGTATTCATATATAGAAAAAAAGGTGTAAAAATATAAAAACTTCTTAATCCATTGTTCTTATTTGAATATTTATAATTTAAGTGTAAATTATAATCACATTTTTAATGCTTAATTTTTTGTTATTTTAAAATTTTAATCTTATTTAATTAATAATCTGATTTTTCTTGATCTTTTATATATGAACATCAAAATCTTAATTAATAGAAGGAAAAAATTATTAGTAAAATGAAAAATAAAGGTATTTCTGTTATTGACATTCAATATCTAAAGTTCAAAATTTTATGTGTATTTAATAGAAATGCATATATATTACTATTATGAGTATCAGCAAATAAATTAATTCTAGAACAAAAATCTAAATTTTTTGCAATTATTTATATGAAATACAATGGTATTTCAATATTAAAGGGTATTATCTTTTACATTATGCATAATGATACATTTTTTTTTAAAACTTGCTCTCGCCAAGAAGTTGCATGTTATTTAGAAACTAATATATTTCTCCTTGAAATAGTATCTTTTTCGTGCATCTGTTTTCAACATGATGGAAGAGTAATTATATGAAAATAACTATTAAATGAAAAAGAGTAAACTTTGTTGATTTTTGAACTTTTTTGTGTTATGTAAAAAAAGAAAAAGAAAAAAAAGTTGATAAATTATCAAGATTGTGGAAAAATTTGTATTCACATTTGCTCATTTAGCTGAAAACCTAATTACTTTTCATTCTTAAATAACATGAAAATTCTTCTTTAATTTGCATGACTATGAGTTGCAAATATTACTTTCATTTATTTTTGTATGTGAAATTTGAAATATATTTATTGAATAATTAGAATGCATTTTATCAACCATTGTTATTGCTTGGTTATTAAAACCATATAAATATGGTTTTGTTTTGTATTGAACATATTTGCATTGAATTATGTATGAACATATTTGTTCTTTTATAATGTTTAAACATTTTTTAAAAAATTCATGTAGTCTATATTTTTAATGTATCTTATGAGTATCTTTTAAACTTTGTCATGATTGCAATAAAAAGTTAATTTATTCTGAAAATCTTTGTAATCCCCAGACTTAGTAATTTATTTCTGTGAAATTATGATATGTTTTAAATTAAATATATATTTATAAAAGAAATTATTTCTAATTATTAACTTTTTGTTGCTCTGAAATTATAAATAAATAAAAAATTTTATCCAAATTTATTTCTATTAATAATGAATTTTAAATTTTTGTAAATTATACTTGCAAAACATATTGCTATTCTTGCAAGAGTATTATATATTTCTGAAAAATAGGAACTTAAGAAGGCTTTATTTGAACAATAAATATTGAAATGTTTTCATTTACCTCTGTATGCTGGCATAGTTTCCTAATATTGAAATTGTTTCCTTCTACTAGATAAGCTTGTTCATTTGGATGATAGTCAGCATATTGCATTGTACCATAAAGGGCGTTTTTTTAAAGTTCCTGTCTATTATATGGGCCGCTTACTACAACCTGTTGAATTACAAAGGTGATTTTTTTTCTTCTTTTTTCCAAACGTGTTTTGCTTGGTTGTTGGTTACATTTTGTTGTACTATTCAATGTTAAATGAGATAAATTTTATTATAGGTTGATGTTTTTGTAGTATTTAGAATTAGAATGGGCACATTTAATGTTAAAGACACTACAATGTTTTTTAATCATTCATTTACTGAAATGTTTATTAACATTTACTAAATATTTATTATCTGCTCAATTGTTACTTATTTTTTACTATTCCATTCTGCAATAAATGGGAAGATGAATTGTGTGCATTGATAGTCATTATAAATTAAATTGGGAGCGTTTACCATTAAGAATAATGAGTAGTACATAAATGAAAACTACACTCTAATAAGTTCCCATGTAATGATACTGTTTTAATTTACTTTTCAGTCTTTATATATGATTTAAAGTCATTTGTATAAACTTTTCAGACAAATTGAAAAAGTTTTAAGTGATAAATCTCAACCTCAGTGTGGTGAAGAATATCTTGGTGCTCTTACAGCTGTTGAGAGGTAAAAAATTAATTTTTAGTTAAAAAAAAATACAGCTTATTAAATTGCAAAATTCTGTTTATTCATTCAACTTATAAGTTGTTCAAAGAAATATAATTATAAAAATTTATTTATATAATAATTTTAGTGTCACACTTTTCAAACTCAATATAGTATTTTGCAAATCATAACTGCATAGAGAATTGTTGTTTATTATGACATGAAAAAAAAAACAAACACTTTTTAAAATTGTGAAAATGCATATGTGTACATCATATCAGCTATTCAAAAACAGCTGATAATAGAATAAAAAAATCAATAGAATTTTTTTATATGGAATTTTCAAGTATTTTTAAAATTAATAGAAACTACTTATTGAAATGAAATTATTAGGTAGCCAAAGTATCTATTTTGTTCTCTTTATTTTTTTAAAATTGATCCTATTACTAAGATATAGTAAATCTGTCCTTCATTTTGACTTCTGTATGTGTGTATATATATATATATATTGTCTTGTGCCATCTAGGCTGACAATATAGGGTGCACTGCTTTACTTTTCCAACTGAACCATATTTGGTGTGGAGTCTGACTTCTTCAGTACACACTCATGCCATAGGGACCCATTTATAGGGTAGGCAACCATTCACACCTCATTCATACACAGAAAGGACAAAGACAGGATAAGAGAAAGTACATCCATGCCCGAACTAGGATTCAAACCCGGGTCCTCCCTATCCTCAGTCAGGCACTCTGACCACTAGACAGGGCGGACGGCGACTCCTGTATTTAATTCTATATTTGATATTATATATCAAAATGTAAACTAATTTTTCATCCTTTTTAATCTTTGATGCACAAAATTGTCTAATGCTTAAGGGTTAATCCTCTATGGATGTTTCTGTTATTCAAACTGTTAGCTCTGGTCAAGTAAGCATGATCATAAAATGGACCTACCAACTATCAATTATGAAATTAATTAAATCTCTCTGTAATTATATCAACATATAACTTATCTAACTAATGAAAATATAAAATAATTTTCGTTGTAATATTCAACTTTCAAATAATTGATATGTATAAAATTATCTTAAGAATAATGTATAGTAAGTATTGAATATTGACAAAAAAAAAAAATTAATTAAAACCATCAATTCTATTATAATTATTAAAAAGCTAAATTAATTATTATTTTAGTATCACTTATTTATCCTAAAAATTATTAATCCTGTCAATAAGCATGGCATACTTAAGTTACTTAATCAGTTCAAAATTTTCTCTCATTTAGATAACTTCAAGATTTAATTACACTTTAGTTATCAATGCTTAAAAGAGTTTGGAATCCTCTTTTAATTTTTGAGGTACATAATTACTTGAAAATTAGAAGGTTAATCTTTTAGCTTCAGCTGATTTTGTTAGTAAAAAGTAAAAGCATGAGTTATTATCTAAGCGACTAATCAATCAATCAATCAATTACGTAGTTTTTGAAATTAATTACATTTCTCTATATTCATATCTACATTTTATACTACTTCTAACTCCAATGAAAAAGTCATTTTTTTGTGATTTGTAAATAATATAAAGTAAATTTTTTAAGAGAGATGTGCTGAGTATTAATCTGTAAAGTGTTCAAAATAATAGTGTATATGCTAGATATTTATTATTGATTAAATTGCTTTTTTTTTTTTTTTTTTTTTCCAATCTTGAAATGTTTTTGAATTGTTTCAAAAGTTTTAAATTGATGATAATTTTTCCTTTCGTAGAACTCTTTGGGCTGAAACTAGGGAAAAATATTTCTCAAAAGGAATTAACAAAGCTTCTTTGAATACAATAGAAAAGGTAATTGTAACATTTATAATACTCCACATTTTTATAAAGCTTTGAGAAACATATTTAATATTATTTAGCATAAATTCATAATTTTAAAAAATATTTTAATAAAAAAGAATATATAATTTCATAGACTTAGAATATGTTTTTTTGTATGGTTATAAAATTGTCAGAAAAATTTTGATTTTTAATAAAATATGTCATTTTTAAAAATGTATTGTGTATTTTTTTGTAATTTACACTTTTATTTTACTTCAGGCTGCATTTTTTGTTACACTTGATGAAGAGGAATATGCTTTTGACAAAGTAAGTTCAAAATATTTCACTTTTATTTTATGTTAAGCTCTCTTATTATATTTTTCAAATTTATAATTTACATCTTTCCTAAGTAAGGAATTTTTTTTCCTGATTTTTAGATTAATATTCATTGTGTAAGTTCTGTTTTTCATTATTTAGCTATGAATAATTATATTTCATAAAACATCTTAAGAATATAATAATTGATTATAGAAAAATAATTTTTAATTTTTGTTTATTTGCAGAAAGACCCTAGCAAATTGGATGAATTTGGACGTGCCATGTTGCATGGTAAAGGCTATGATCGCTGGTTCGACAAGTCTTTCAATATCATTGTTTCAAAGAATGCTAGGGTAAAATTTTCATGTTTAATTTACATTATATGCTAAATTTTATTCCATAATTATTAAATTGTTGCTATTTTATTGTAGTTTATTATAGTTCGATTTATGCCATATTTTTCTTTGTTTATTAATGTAAATTAGATAATTTTTTTAATATTTGTCTTCTGCTGAAAACTGCTAAAAAACATCATTTTTCAATGAATAAGTTTAAAGGATTTTTGAATTTCCTTAAAACTTTAAAAAAAAGTTGAAATGAATAATCATATTTATATTTTTATTCAAAATTTAACTGTTGCAAATGAATCAAGTATGTAACTAAATAGTTAGATCTATTGACAAAACATTTAACTTTCTAATCTAGTGATTTAAGATTGCTTTTTTAAGAATTTCATTTCTTAAAATATGCTGTTTTGGCAATTTTTTTTCATTTTTAGAAACTGGTAGGTATGTGTATTATCAAAAAGTTATTAAATATTGTGAATAAAACATTTCACTTGACAATTGAATTACTCTGATTATAAATTTTACAAACACATTTTATTGTTTTCTGTAATATTTATTTTTAAACAACATAATATTTGAGATTAATTGTAAGAAGAATGTTTAAAAAATAAAGTTTTTGAACAACACTTATGATTTGGAGTAATCATTGAAGATTTTAGTTTTATGCTGAAGACAAGTATACACATATATGTATTTTTTTTATTACAGGTTGGGTTGAATGCAGAGCATTCTTGGTAAGTGATATTCTATGTCATTAGGTTTGTTCTTTTATTTTGTAATATTAATAGTTCTAACAAACTGAATTAGTGATTTTTCTCAGTTTTACTTGAATTTAGATGGAAAATAAGGATTTATTGCCTATGATCATAGTTTTAGGCTTTTTAATTATTATTGAATCAAATTGCTTTGATTAGAAATTCTTTTAATCAGCTGTTGTAAATTCTTGAAAATTTAACGTTTCTTTATTCACATATTTAACTCTTTCAGATTTTATGGAATTTGTTCATAAATGCAACACTGCAATCAGTGAATTCAATTTTTAAATATTGATGATCCTGGTCGAATGAACTTTTGTGCAAAGAATAATCATAGAACAACTACCATAAGAAATTTAGAATACAATAATCCTTTTTTCCTCATAAATACGATAAATATTTTTAAGGAATATTTGACAAGTTTAAAAATGTCAAGTTCTTTAATTTCATTATTTTGTTTAATGTGATTAAAATATTCTAAAATCATTATAGATTTTCTTACTTTTTTATAGTTGTTTATGTAACAACTTTTCTATATTCATTTTTATTTTTAAATTTTATGCTTGATAATACAATAATTTTGAAGAAATTATCAATATGAAATGAAAATTTGTTTAATATAGCTTTATGAAAAAGAAAGATGTGTATACATAACTATAAATAAAATTGAAGCAAATTATTTACCCGTTCTAGTTTTGAATTGAAATGATATTACCATTGATATGAAAATACAAGCAAAAAGCTTCATTTTGTAACTTGGATGTTTTTTTTCCTAAGTGTTTGAAATATAAATTGTTCAAATAATATTTATGAAAGATAAAACAGAAAATTTATACCTTTTTCCCCTCCATAAGTTGATTTAGTTACTGATTTTTAAAATATTTTGCAGAAACAGTATCTTTTAATAATTTTAGCAAGAGACACTAATATGTTTAAAATGAATTCCATTTCTCTAATTTATATTTATTAATTATGTAGACGTATTTTAATTTTTAATCAGTGTCAAATCAATTATTAGAAAGCTTATAATTACATATTATTTATCTGCTTTTGTTACACAAATTTTTTGTTATATAAAGAATTAAGTTGATTATTTGCAGTTATTGAAGTATAAAAGGTTGTTTTAAAACAATTCTTTATTTTAATTGATTTGTCATTCTGAAAAGACCATTAAAAGTTACCATCACATTCACTAAATTAAATTAGTAAAAAAAATGTATTTATATGCAACATTTATATTTAATGTTATCGAGTAGAGGTACCCAGTACCATGCAAGTCCATTAAGAAGAACATTTATACTTTGATTATCCTCCTAAAGTTTGACTTAATTGTTAAAATTTGTTTAATAATCTGATAAATCTGTAATATATTTTACATTTGTTTGCTGCATTCAAATATAATTTCTTTCTAGTCTGTAATTTTTACTTAATTTTCTACATTTTTAGGGCTGATGCTCCAATTATGGGTCATGTGTGGGAATTCTGTCTTGCACAAGAATACAACAATCAATGGTATATTTTTCCCCTTAAACCTCACAGTTTTATCTAAAACTTTTTTTTATTTTAACAATGATTTATTTCTTTAGGTATACTGCAGATGGTAATTGTGTTGGTGAATCCAGAAATAATCTTTTCCCTCCCAGTCGCCTGAGATGGGATTTTTCATCTGAGGTTTGCATCAAATAATTATTTTGCTTTAATTAAAGTATTATTTTTTTCATCATAATAATTAATATTTATTATTGTTCCAATTAATGAAATTTATTATAAATTTAATGATATTGTTCAATTATCACATCAGATTAATAATAGGCTATTAATTTATAAAGTTAACATTATTAATTATTGGAAATATTGAAATCCTTTCTTTTGAATTATAATATTATTTTGAGTGCAGTTAGTTCTTTTTGTAGAAATTCTTTAATCATTTATTGCTTCATATGATAAATATGACTATGAAATAGAGTTTCTCTTTTGTGAATTTACTATAATTGTTAAAATAGTTGATATCTTTACGCTTATTTTAATATTTTATTATGCAGGTTGTTAATATTATTGAGAATTGCAAAGAATCTGCAAAAACTGCAATTTTGGATGTTGATTTGAAACTTCTAATGCATGATGCTTATGGGAAAGGGTTTATGAAAAAATGCAGAGTTAGCCCCGATGCATACATTCAGATGGCTCTTCAGTTAGCATACTATAGGGTATGTCTTTTTTTATTATTAAAATCAATGATTCTTTTTGATTTTCATTGAGTTTAGATGATCAGACTTAAGACAACTTTGAAATATAATTTTTTGTTTAGCATTTTATCGAAACAAATTCTGTGTTATAGAATTTCATTTTTACTTTATAGTATTAACAAACAAATAGTTTTATATTGTTTTATAATTTTACTAGCTATGTCATAATTTCATTTTTAAAAAGCTGCATTCTATGCAAATGTATATTAATGTTTCAGAATAAATTCAGTAATGCTGCACAATAAAACTAAGAATACCTGAGCTTTAGAGTATATTAGCCAATCTTGGATTTAAGATAATTTTTCTAATCTTTTATTTATTCATATTCTTTAAAAAAAAAATTTATGGTATTTTTTTAGTAATTTGAAATAATTGATATTGTTTTCAGCATTACCCTAACAACTATAATAATTTTAGAAAGTATTTAATAAAAAATTCTTTCTCTTACAAAAGATTATTAATTTTTTAAATTCTATATATAATTGCTTTAGAAGTTAAAATTGATGCATGTACATATTATAAATTAAAAAATGCTATTTTTAATTACTTTTGTTCCTATTTATCATTTTTGTCTAAAAATTATTCAATTATATAGAAGAATATCTTAGAGTGGCATATAATGAATTGAATTATTCTTCATTTGCCTAAAACAGTGAAATAAAGAAAATAATTTTTTTTAGATTAGAAGTTAAAAAAAATATAGAGCACTGTATAGAAGAAAACTTTAGTTTCTCTTAGTTGTACAATTATTTTTAGGATCTATCTTGTATTAATTTATTTCATACATTTCAGGATTCAAGAAAATTTAATTTAACCTATGAAGCTTCCATGACACGCTTATTTCGAGAAGGGCGCACAGAAACAGTTCGCCCTGTCACTCTTGAATCTTGTGCATGGGTCAAGGCTATGATTGACTCAAATTCAACAGTAAGTGTTTTCATTTAAATTTCCCAACTATCAGCAATTTTCATTTTTTAGAAAAATTTTGCTTTATCATTAAATTTCTGAATTTTATTTTGCATATATTGTTTATCTTAGTTTAGTTCATGTGTAGAGAATTGTTTCTAAAGTAGAATGATAAGTGAAAGGAAAGATGCATTTTTTTTTTTCAAAGTTGGAAGTATTACATTTTTTATTCTCTTTTTATTGCTGAACAACATAATTGTTTTAAAAAAGAATTTTTAAAGTTATTTCAAGTAAATTAAATTTTAAAGATGCTGAATTGCTTTAAAATATTTAGTTCTGACTTTGTCACCTTTTATTTGATTTAGAATATTACTTAATTGCTGCAAAAATTAAATGAAATATTAATTAGATCTTATTTTGATAAAAGTTCCTTTAAAGAAATTAAATTTCTTTTAAATTAAAATAATTACATCACAAAAAAAGTGTGTATATTCCTATTTGTTTGAATTTTTTTGCAAACTTTAACTTAATATTTTTTTTTAAATGTCTAATTAAAATTTGGTATACTTTAAAAAATTCTGTATTAGTTTAATATTGTCTAAAATTGGTGTATTGTATTAGTGTTCAGTAAATCTTATTTTTATAATTGATTCAATGGATGATGTTGATTGTTCATATCAAATACACAGTAATTAACACTAGCAAATTCATATAAATTAAATCATTGAAACAAATTTTGTAGTAATTTTTTATTTTTTTATGAACCAATTTTTTTTTAGAAAAACTTGTATTAACATGTTTCCAACATAGTTTAATAATAGTATTTGCTTATCAAAGTATTTAAAATTAATGATAAACAATTATGAATGATTTTTATTAAAATAATAATAAAAAATATGTTTCAGCAAATTATTTAATTTAGTAAATTAAAATTATAATACCTGCTATTATATTTAATATATGGAAATAGAGAAATCAGAATTTTATCAAATTTTTTCTTTGACTTGTGTTTACTTGCCCAAGTAGTTTAGTAAAATCGACTGAATCTTTCAATTTCTATGATCATTTTTACTGTATGTTAAAAAAAAATTACCGAACAAAATATATTTGAGAAATGTTTAATTATTCAAAAAATTCAATTTGAGCATGCTTTTATTATGAATTGTAAAACATGATATTGAATGCATATTGTAAATTTCACTTTGTAATATTATAATTCTTCTTACTTTACTTTTAGTAAATTAAAAAGAATGTGACTTTTATTTACTCTTATTTATTAAATATAGAAAATCTGAAGGTATTAGAATAAAGGAAAAGGCATATTTTACATAAAATTTTATTCTTACATTTTAGAATTTGATTTGGTGTATTAATTATTTTAATATGAGTTGTTTTTAATCTTAAATTTTAATCACTTTTCTATAATCACTTGTAAAAATTACGGTTAAGATAGTAACTGAAAACTAATTTATGTGGTTAGTTTTTGTTTACATTTTAAAAATTTCATTTATCAAAAATTTAGGTCTTACAATTTATGTGTTTATTACTTATGTTATTTCAGGTGAACTTTCTCATTTCATTGTATGTGTTGTTTCTCTTTTAATTGTCTGAAAAATTTCATTAAGTTTTTATCAGTTAATTTAATTCTCCTTTTAATTAAATGAAGCATTCTTGATTATAATAAACAATTATTGTTACATATTTAGTATTCACTTTATAAATAAGTAACTAGTTTCATGCACGATTAGTCGATTGGCAAAAATATCATTTTTAGTAAGATCAAAGTTGTGATAAATAGTGCAAAATGGTCAAGATGAAAATTTATACTTGTGTGATCTAGTACTCTTCTTTATTTACTTAATCTATGTTAAATAATGCTTTTAGTATATATTATAAAGACTATAGGCATTTTAATTATAATAAATGGTTTATATACTTTTAGTATGTTTGTAAAAAATTTATCATTTTGTATAAGTTTAAATTAAAGTTAAATAAATATAACAAGGTAGTGCCTAAAATTAATTTTTGTTCTCTAGCCAAAAATGGCTCCACCTCCTTCAGCTTCATTCACCTCTTCACCTATCACAGTATTATGAAAATAATCAATGCTAGATTTAAAGCGCATTATGGAGTGACATATTGAACAATCCCATTCTTCATGATCTGTTGGTGTTGCTAACTTTAGAGTTAAAACTGGTCACATTTGTTCAGATATTAGGTATTGCTCGTAGTGCAATATCTTATACACATCTAGAGATAATTGGTCACTTGTTGCAGACTTAGTGACATAACAGTAGTTAACTCTGCTGAAAATGATTTTAGACTGTTTTTGTTTTTTTTTAACTCTGTAAGGCTGCCTATCTCAGACTAATAACAGTCATAGGATGAAAATTATTTATCATATAACAAAGCTCAGATTTTTTTTATTGCTTATTATTTTCTGATATACCTAATGCAAACATTTTTAATATTATTCTTTTGGCGGTGTAATGGTATTTAATTGTATGTTTAGAATCTAATACACATGATCTTTTTTTTTTAGAATGAAGAAAGAATAAAGCTTCTGCGTAAAGCTTGTGATCGCCACCAGCGAGGCTACCAAGATGCAATGTGTGGGAAAGGTATCGATCGGCACATGTTCTGCTTGTATGTTGTGGCCAGGTACCTTAATGTGGAATCTCCTTTCCTCAATGAAGTTCTGAGTGAACCCTGGAAACTTTCAACGAGCCAGGTATACTTATATGAACTGTTATTCATTTATATTGTCTTTAAGACCTATTTTATGAAGAAGTTGTAAATATTTAGTTCTTAAAGTTGATGCTTTTGTCACTCGTTTTAGTAATAAATATTTAATTATTTAATATTAATTTAAGGTTCCATGTAATTTGTGTTTTTAAAGGAGCTTTTTACTGGATTTCTCCTGCATTTCAGAGCTTATTATTATGTATTTTTATCTCATAATTTATAGCTTGTAATTGCATATGTACCAAACTTTCTATTTTTCTCAGAAAATGAAAATTTAGTATCTATGTTAATTTACTTTATCTATGTTTACTTCATAATACATAACATTTTTCTGTCTCTTATTGTCTTTATTTTTTTCTTTGTTTCTGGATTTAAAATTCTAAACTGCAGTAAAAAGTAATACTTAATTTCACATTGTCCTTTTTTCCATTCTAAATGTATTTTGTCAAACATTGCAAAATTCATTTTCATTATTCTGCTTTGACTCATGTAAATACCAAAAAATATGATGCAAGAATTTTTAAAAACTGTAATTAATTTACACTATTGTCATAATTATCAATGATTATTATATTAATTCTATAAATTTAATTCATTTCTTCACATTTTTCATAATATTTATTAAAAAATGATATAGTTAAAAAATACTTATCTTAATTTGTTATTATTTGATATAATTTATTAATTGCCATAAATTTTTTTTTTGTTTTTTTAATGTTTTTATGTGTATCATTAGGCATGATTGGAATTACTTGATGGAATTCATTAATAATAATAATATATTCACATTAATGTTTTATCAATTAATTATATTATTATTCTCTTTAATAATAATAATACAATAAAAATTTTATTACTAATCATTAGTAATTGAATGATTATTTTTGTGTTAGACTCCACATGGGCAGACTGATTTGCTTGATTTGAAAAAACATCCTGACTTAATTTCTGCTGGTGGAGGCTTTGGACCAGTAAGTATTAATTATATTTATATTATCTATGGGGAATTATCTCGACAAATGTAGATATGATTTTATAGCTAGCTTTTATTCAATCCTGTTTTATATATTTGGGCATTTCTTTATTTTAAGAAACTGTTATAATTATTCTCATTTAAAATAGAGTGTCAGTCCATTGACTCGCCTTGCTAAAGGACATTGCATTTTGCTGTGACTGTCCAGTTTGAATGAGTGCAACCGCCTAATTGGATGACAAATTGATTTAAAATGTTGAGTAAGATCAGGAACTTTTTTCCCCCATTGTGCTCTATTGTTTTGAAATTCTTATTTTGACTTGGCTCAAAAGAAAATATGAGGAAGATATTGCAATTAATTATTTTATAATTGCCTTGGTAAAATGTTTGTTTAGGTTTCAGAATATTTCCAACATTGTTTGCTAGAGGAAATATGTGCAACCCCAGAAAAAAAAAATTTAATCAAAGCAAACAATTCTGACAATTTATCAGAATCCTATTATCATGAAACATTGACAGATAGAAAGCTTCAATTTTTGTTCATTTAATATTTTTTTAGTTTCCATTATTCAGACTTTCTTAAAAATGAATTTTTTACAACAAAATCCTATAATCAGTCTATACATATTATTTTATAACTCTGTATTTTTCAACACTTTTGAAAAGTTAGAATAGCATGCTAAATGTTTTCTGTTTTGACTCTGCCACCCCATCCAAAAGTTCTCAACACCTGATCCAATATTATTAAACATAATGTGTGTTCAATTTGTAACGAATTTCAAAATGAAAATTAGATCATATCTTTTCTGTTGTTTAAATAGGTACCTTGTTAAGTTAAATTATTTTTGTTTAATTAATTTGTTTTCTTTAAATAATAAATGTACTACTATAAAGACAATGTTTTTGATTAATTTATAGTTCTAATTTGTTGTGTGTGTGTGCGAATGAAAATTATATTTCATCTTATAAGAATATTTTTTTGTGCCTGGGCAACCAAATATTTTTATAAGTTGCTAATTACAAATTTTAATTATTTAATATATGTTTTATTAGGGTTTTAATTCTTTCACTTTTAACATATATACTTAATGCTATTAGGTTGCTGATGATGGCTATGGTGTATCTTATATAATTGCTGGAGAAGATATTGTGTTCTTCCACATATCCAGTAAAATCTCTTCACCAGAAACTGTAAGTTATATTTGTGTTTCTAAGATATTAGAAAGTTATTTTTATATTTGAGTGTTAAATACATGCTAGCTTAAAAACTGAAAAAATGTTTAATATAAAAAGCAATAAAAAAGCTATTGAGGTTTTTCTGAATTACCAGATGAGGAGAAAAAGAATAAAACTTTATTTTGTAAGAAATAGTTGTAATGCAAAATATGCTTAATTATAAATAGCTACTTTTTATTTGTTGATAGGCTTATAACTTCTGAGTCTTGGGTTTATGATGCTGTATTTATGTTTCTTGAATTATAATTCATAGAGAGAAACTTGCAGTTCTCTCTTTATGTATTTTCTAAGGTATTCCTTTCCCTTTGTTACTTTTTAATTTTGCACCAGAGTTGTATTGAATAATTTGCTGAATTCACTAAGTCGTACTTGAGAATTGTGCATGTGTTTTTTTGATATTTTGGTAGAATGATTGTCAAATTGGTGTATGCTGTTAGGCATTTGAATATCCACCACAAGGTGCTTACCATGAGAATTTTTATTAAATAATATTCCAGAGAAAAACAATGAAGTTAACTTCCAGAAAATTAGCAAAACAAGAACAGGAAGTTGAGTGTTCAGCTCTTTGACTTTGAGCTCAACCAAACACGAGCTTGCTTGCACCTCTGGTATCGATCAGTGTTTCTCAACCGTCAGTCCGCAAGAAATAATTGCTGGTTCACCAAATATAAATCTATCAGTCCAAAATCCAAATGTTATCTACCAACAACTGATATTAAACAGCGCCTACTTTACAATAACAATAGTTTACTAGTTAATAAAATAATATTATTGATGAGGAAAAATATAACCCTGGCAAACAGATCTAATTACCTTTCCTAAATTGCCGTGTTGTTCATTTAGTATATCAGTTATTGGGCCCCTGTCTGCCTTGAGCATCGCTAATTACTTGCATGTTGAATATCTATCATAATAATTTATAAAAATTTTTAATTTTCTAATTATTCTTTAAAAAATTGTTTGTTTTCATTATTTATGTGAAAATTTTGCCATGAGTCGAATTATTAAAGTTAGCTGTCCACGAGAACGTACCAAAATGTTTTACAGTTCTTTAGAATGAATCCAGTTAAGAAACACTGGTATAGATGTTTGTCGTGATTTAGAATCTACTTTTTGAATTTTATGTTATGGTGTAATGATCCCTCATATTCAAACAATGACCAATACTGGTAAAAAGAATGATGGGAGAAGATGCCAAAAGCAATAGGTCACGTTGTAGTTCATGAATGTTGCCCAGAGTGTAACTCAAAAACTTGGATCTATATTTTACCTGAAATGCTGGTAGACTTGGTATGAGGTCATCTACAAGGCCCCTTTTGAATTAAGTAATAGAAATCTCAAATTTAAGACATAATTAAGTTTAAGCATTGGAGATATCTCTTAAGTTTCCCAGGGGGCTTGATATGGTGTTGCTCAGTTTTATCTTTTAACTATTTGTGACTATCGATACGAGTATTTTCATCTGATTGGAATCTATATTAACTCTGGTAACTTGTAATTCAGTTCACCCAATGTATAAAAATTATTACAAGATCAATTTACAATACGTCTGTATTGATTTGCAAAAGAATCTTAGAGGCAATTAGCTTTGGTTACTTTCTTTTCTCCTATATTTTATTTGCTTATGTTTGTATTACCTTTAAATTAGAAAATTATTAAACTGTTTATTCTAGGATTCGGAACGGTTCAAGAACCACATCGAAAAAGCTTTAAGTGATATGAAGAATTTATTTGTGGAGAAGTCTTAATGTATTTGTGGTGCTAGAAGACATCATTTTAACAAAAATAAAGGTTGTACTACTTTTATCACATTGTGCCTAGTAACATGAGGAATCTATTGTGAAGGGGGTCCATGACAAAAGGATTTATCTGTTCACATTAAGATTCTACAAAATTGAACATCATTTCTCTAGAAAATTCTCATTCGGTGTTGGAGGCTTCTTTTCCTTAACATAATTGATCAAAATTTATTGTTAATAAAATCCAATCCTGTTTTTATCTGTGATTAATTCTCTAAAGTACTAGTCTGTTACAATTGAATAGCTTTAAGAGAGGAAATTAATTTATCCCTTAGTGATATAT
The DNA here is from genome assembly GCA_030067965.1 of Latrodectus elegans. Classification (NCBI taxonomy): domain Eukaryota; kingdom Metazoa; phylum Arthropoda; class Arachnida; order Araneae; family Theridiidae; genus Latrodectus; species Latrodectus elegans. Next base: position 77,356,931 of record CM057815.1, read on the forward strand.
TTGAAGATTTCTTTGCTGTTTATTTTTTTTGATATTTCTAATAAAAGAGATAAAATATCTCTTATGTTAAAAATTTGTTTAAAATATTTTTTTTTTTTTTTTTTTTTTTTTTTTTTTTACCTAAATACATTTTTATGCATACAATTTTTTGTTTTATGTTGAAAATATTACTTGCTTTTGTAACTTTCCTGTAAATGTTAAAAAAAGCTTTTTTTTTTTTAATTTTTATAAAAAAATTTTTAATACATAATTTCAAATTAGAAGTGTTTTCAATGTAGAAGTTTCCACTCTGTTATTCAATTTTTAAAATTTTCATATTCTGCCTTCATGTCCCTATTTTCAACAATTTAAGACATTGTTACTGTTTAAAAATTGGTTTAGGTATTCAATCATGTATAGATTGCGTTTTTAAAAGTTCCTAAAATTTAGATTTAATATTTCACATGCTTAAATTGTATTTATTCATATAAGCAAGTGAAAAGCCTTTTTAATATAAGCTTAGTAAAAATTCTTAGTATAAATTAAAATATAACACCAAATAAAAATAAGATTTATAGTTTTTTTTTTAATTTTGTTTGCCAATTTTAATTTTTATCAATAATTTTAAATATTCTTTTACAAACCTAATTTTAGGTTTCATATCAATAAGTTTATCACATGAATCATATTTTATCATAAATTTTACATTTATGCTTTTTTTTTTTTTTTTTTTTAGTAAAATGATGATATAAAAATTGTATTGTAAATTAAGCATTCCTTTATATTTTTAAAATAGCAAACATTCTGTAATTTATTATAACTTTCTTTTTTAAATTATAAAACTATTTTATATTTAAAAGTGTACTTATTTTTAATGAAAATTAAAAATTTCTATTTTATTAATTTTAATCTTCAATAAATGCTCCATTCATCATAATACTCTGGTGATTCCATTGTATCAATAATGTTTTTGATGATAATTTTAGCACTTTCATGTAATGTATCTATTTTAAAAACTGATTTTTGTAAAGTGCTAATTCTTTAATCCCTTCATTTGTAATGTACTTCACAATTTTATGCAAGCGTGGAAGGGATTAAAGACGTTTCTTTATAACTTAATTACAGTTTTTATTTCTGCAATGCCATAAATCAAGTTATAAATTTTAGATCATATTTTTTATGTTACATATTTTTGTATATTTGTATAGCTAACCTACACTTGTTACATGATTGCTCGTAGTCATAATCAAATTAAAAAGCTAATAGATTTCATTGTGTAGTTAACAATTAATCATGAGTATATTTATTGTTTTAATATAGTCACAAATTATATAAATATATATATGTTAACTATATGCAATTATCAATGCAAATTTATATGTGTTTAAAATGTGCGTACTGTTTTCTCTGTACTGTTGTGTTTTTAGATGTTACTGTGTGAAATAATTTATTCATTCTAAAGTAGGGCTCATTGCTGTTAGTCATTAGAATAAGACTTCATTTATGCCATATTTTTTTCAATTCACTGTGAAATATTTCTTAAATTAAAACTTTATTAAATATATTTTTAGTTTAATTTCATTAAGAATTATTTTTTGGTCACTATCATCATGATTATTTAATACTAATATTCATGAAATAAATCATTGTTAATTATCATTGAAAATAATTTTAAGAAAGACTTATTATTTTTTTTTTATACAGTATAGTTCTATTCTATAGAAAATTTGAAGTATCATGCAAATAAAAAGACTCATAGTTAAAAGATTCATTAAACTACAAAAATATGATTTAATTCATCCAAAATAGTTCTTTGGCATTTACTAATGTTTTTGAGATTTTCAAGACATCTTTACCAGATGTATTTTTGAATAAAGATAACAATAACAGTGTTAATATTGTTAAAATGATCAAAAAACCTTGTTCTATCTTTGGAGTGAAAATTTTTAAATGCTCTACCTGAAAAAATTCCATAAATTCTAACTTTAAGAACTCATTTTGTTAATTAAAAATGTTAACAAAATGAGTTATTATCAAAATTATCTAAGAATACAAAACCTAATTTATTTTGTTAAGTAAGGGATATGTTTTATATTTTGAAATGTTTAAAATCAAATAAAGATACTCAGAAATAAATACGATATTTATAAATGACAAATTTAGCATCCTTTTCTATTTATATTTTCGCTCTGCAATGAATAATTAAGTGTAGTGAAACACATTTCATTTAATGGTGTACATGAAGACTTGTATGACTTTCTAAGTCGAGCACTGCATAATATCTAAACAATGCAATTTTGGAAATGAGTCAATTTGTGTGGCAGCTTTCAGATGGCATGACTTTTTTTCCCTACCATTAAATTCTGAAATAATAATTTTTTCGTATTGCTTTTCAAAATGTTTCCTATTATTGACTTATGGAAATTCCTGAAATCAAAAATTCTTGATTTGTAAAAGCATGATTTAAAAGAAAATGTGTACTATGGGTTCTAGGGAACAATGTACTCATTGTCTACAGATTCTTAAGTACAATTTTTGATATATCATTAATTTCTAACACTTTTTTGTAACATTATCTTATATATATATATATATAAATATATATATATATATATATATATATATAAATATATATATATATATAAGAAATTTCCATTATAATTATTTGATATAAATTTTTAATTAATTTTGGCTTACTATGATCTAATGACGTCTTTTTGATTAAATATTTTTAAATAAATTTCAGCTTATAAAATGTTTAAATTCTTTATTATCTTGAAATATATGGAAAATTATTATATGGTTATTTACTTTTTAAGGTTATTATATATTTAAAAGCTAAATTAAACATTTGATTGCCTTTAAAAACTTTCAATTCTTTATAAAAATTTCTCATTATATAGTTATATTAAGTAATTCAAATATTATTAAAAGCCTAACTTGCTGGATTTTTTTTTTTTTTTTTAAATATTTAACTGTTTTACACATTAAAATACTTTAGATTATTCATTTCAATTTAGTGAAGTTAATCAGAGTGATTACCCGAATTTAATGTGTATGCACTATTGTTCCTTAATAATTATTTTTGTACACTTAATGTATAATGCTTTGTAATATTTTAATACAAAGCTGAATTTGCAATACATTTCTAAGTGTATCGTTTGAACGAAATCATTTTCCAAATGCCATTTAATCTTAACATGTGTCCACATGTTAAGTTTTGTAAGCAATTTAACATTCAAATAAAATTGAATAAAAAGTATTTTGTGTTTTTTTATCACCCTCCAATTTTTCACATTTTCTGAAACAACAAAGTATTTTTACTTTAGACACTATTTAGTAGTTCATTAAAAATTAATTTAAAGAACCCTGGTTTGAAAATTTTGAATGCTGAAGTAAAAGAATATATAAAAATCTGTGAACGCAATTAACTCTTGGGATCATATAATATTAAAAAAAAAAAATGACAAATTACACAGATTTAAATAACAGCAATATTGTGAGTAATACAAGTGAATTCTAGCTTAAATTAAAACATATATGTACTAGTTGCTTCCACAAATATGGCTTAGCAGTTTTAATTTAATGTGCATCCTAAGTGGATTAAACATTTATAAATATTAATTACCTTTCTTAAACCCAGTTTTTATGCTTTGGTAACAATAAAATGGTTGGCAATTGGCAATGTTAAACATCTTTGCCCCTAGACTTGTATACATTATTTTCTATAATTGATGTTATAATTATTATATACAGATTTTCTTTGGTAATTATTTGTTGCATGCAGCACAAAAATATGTAATACTAGTTGCATACAACCACAAGATGTGCATAGCTTATTATGGTTATTAGACAATGTGTACATTGAATTTGGCAATGATCTCTGCAAAAGAGTTTAGGAAAATCAATGGATGTGCGTGTCAAAATCTCCTATGCACAAAATATTTGTAAGTTTGCAGGTAGTTTTTTTTAATTTTATAAACCTTTATAATTCTCCATTATGATTTAGTAATTCTTAATTGTTGTGGGTTAAATTCACATGTAGGAAAAACAGAGTTAATGATCAGTTCAACAACCTAATCACAAATATTTAAAAAGTGTTTCGGCCTTATATATGCTTCCCTGGACAATCAAAGGTATATTTTCAAATAAGTAAATTGAATTACTAGTTAAATATATTGTTTTGTTTGAATATATTTGAGAAAATAAAGTTCCTCTATAAAAAAAAAGTTTACAAATTTCTGGACAAAATATTTTGTATTAGCCAGCAATTAAAAATGATTATTTTCACTTATTATTAACTCATTAGATGTGTAGAGAAAGAAGAAAACATTAATGTTCAAGTTGAAGCAGACTCGCGACTGTCAGCTAGTGAAGCAGTTGCCGGTTTTGAAACTGCTTTGAAGTTTAAGGGCTTTTAGTCTGAGTATGACTACTTGCAACTTTGCACTGTCAAGGGGATGCGAGAGACTTGCCTGCCCAAAAATGGATGAAAGTGAAACAGCTTACTCTGACCCAGATTTTCAGCAAGCATTTTTACATTTCTAGCACTGTAGATATATACTTGTAAGTCTCTTAAAGTGTAACAACGCGTTGCATTTTTATTTAATTAAGAGTTCTTTTTCTTTAAAAAAATATTTAGTGTTTTCTCCCACTTTCAACGTACAATAATTAATTTAAGGCTCACTCATTTTCCGAAAAGATCCAATTATCCGAATGAAGTTCAGTCCCGATTGATTTATGTAATTGGAGTTCTACTGTTTATGTAGAAAACTAAAATTGGTCTGATATGGCGAGGAACATGTTTTTCAACAAATAATTTATATTGCTTTGGTATTCAAAAAGATTTATTTGTAACTTTGATATTATGTGGTGGAGGACCTAATATTGTTGTAAGCCATTTTGTTTTCAGTGTTCATCGTGTAATATGCGCTCCTGCCTTCGATTCAATAGTTCGTGGGTTCGAATCCCACCTTGGGCATGGATGTTTGTAGTGGTTCGGAATCCACTTTAAGCCGTAGGTCCTGGTCTAATTGCCTTCGTGTGCAAAAAATGACCTTTGAGCGACAAACCTTCTTGTAATATGGCATTCGTGGAAAACTTTTCCTTTCTCTTCAACAAAAGCAGTGATTGAACTCATTGTATCTTTCATTCAGAAAAGTGATGTCTCACCACTAAGCCACTGTGGTCTAATGATCACTTGTAAAGTTTCTATAGTCTTGTATTCTTCGTAGGGTCAGTATTTTTCCTTGAGTTTATGGCCTTAGCCATATATCTCACCCGTCGCAAACAGACGACCGCAGAAAATGAAATTTTTTTTCCAAATGTTTATTAATAAATTTATAAAAGTGATCGTGATAATGGCAAAATGTCTTTAACCATAAATTATAGTAGTCGCAGTATACAATCACTAAAACGTAGAAATGAAGAAAAATATAATAAATGATCTGATTCTGGAAATTAAAAATAGGAAAATTCTGATAATTAACATATTGATTGCATTCAAAAAAATAATAATTTTGCAATGACGTGAAAAAAATTAAATTTAACATCTTAATGGCAAGTTACCATTTATGAAATACACGTTTTATAGTCCCCTCGTCGCTATTTTATCGATGATAGAAAAGAAATCTCAGTTTATAGAATTTTACATAAAAATATTAAATTACTAAAAAAACAAATTTAAATAATAAAAGTTTAGAAGTGTATTAAGATTCACATAACAAAAACAAAAATTTACTTCTCAAAAATAAAATAAATTTTAATTTTGGCATAAGCAAATTAGTTTTAGGATTTAAAATAGATTGTTTTTACACAAATATTGCAATTATTAAATTAAATTTCGATTAATCAAATTTTTAAAATTGTAAATCCTTCTTGCCGATTTAAACTAACCGTAAAAGTGGATGTTTTGTCTACCCTATTTTGATTGTCTATCTAATTTTCACTGTTAATTGGTTTGAATCAATGGAAAACTGCTTCTCAAACCGATGCTTATTTTTATAAGAAATCGTTTTATTAACAAAATGAACTTCGACAATTTTCTCAGACTTTCGATGGTGAGTTTCGCTTTGTTTGCCACTCCTTGAAGAATGCGATTTGATGACAAGTAACAAATTGGATTTAGGGCGACGTCTCAATGCGATGTGACGTAGATGAAACATTATCTCACATCATGATACTTTAAACCAATGAGAATCGTAATAAAGTGGAGACTCAGGATCTCAACTGAAACGAAACAACCTCTTTATAGTTAAAAACGCGTTCAAAAATTTCAAATTTTTAATAACGGATTCAATAAAAACGTACAGCTATATTTATTATTATAATTTCATTAGTATATATATATATATGTATATATGTATATGTATATATATATATATATGTATATATATATGTATATATATATGTATATGTATGTATATATGTATATGTACATATGTATATATATATATATATATATATACATGTGTATATATATATATATATATATATGTGTATATATATATATATATGTATATATATATATATATATATATATATATATATATATATATATATATATATATATATGTATATATATATATATATATGTATATATATATATATATATATGTATATATATATATATATATATGTATATATATGTATATATATGTATATGTATACATATGTATATATGTATATATATATGTATATATATATATAATATATATGATATATATATATAATATATATATATAATATATATGATACGTAACAAAGCAATCTGGATGATTCAAGTAAAGAAGAAATGCCTTTCATAAAAGAATTTTTTTACAGTTCATGTTTTGGAAACTTGACTACGAGATCTAAACACTATAGATCTCCGAAAATAAACAAAATAAATATATATTCTCCGATATATATAATACATTCTAGTTAAAAGTCTAGGTTGTCAGAGAAACTGAAATATAGCACAAAAAATTCTCCGGATGCGAAATCACGCCAAAGGGACTACATTACTTCTATTAATTACTAATGCTCTATTGGTAATCATATTATTAAGATTTTGTAAAATAAAAATTCATATTGTGTAAATGGACTTGGATTATGAGAACGCTTTAAATTACAATTAAAAACATTGATCAAATTTGTAATACAATTTCTTCAGAATTTGATGACGAAACTTAATTTTTTATTAAAATAGATGAAACTTAAAGTCGACAAAATTGCTTTAAAAAGTTACTGTAAATTATACCGAATCTGAAGTGTCTGAAGAGTCTCGCTATAGTGATATGATATAAACATGAATCTGGTACAGGATATAGCAGTGATGGTAAGCCATGGGTTAGACACTGATCCACGCAAGCTTTTTAACTGACTCACGATTGCTAGGCAACCATTTGTTTGTTTTATACAGATTTATTTAGATTTTCAAATTTGAGTGGATAATTTATATTCTATTAGTATTTTCTTAAAACACTGCATTGACACAAAAGCAATTTAAATGCTGAATTTAACCTTCCGTTTGAACATTACAGTTCTAAAGTTAAACAAATGACGTCAAATGCATTTGCAATATTTGAAATATAGCAAAATATCAAGTAAATTTTATAATTCTTTTCTGTATAATTGTGTTATTGAAAAAATCGACTAACCAAAGAAAATAACCGTATGTACTAAGTGCTCTGTTACAGTTTTTTTCTTTTATGCTGGGGATTAATATTATTTGTTAAATAATATTATTAGCAAACACTTAATAAGATTCCAGGTTCATAATTAGCTAATTAAGTTTATTACAGATTAATTTGGAATAATACAACTAATAGCTTACAGATTAATTTAGAATAACACAAATAATAATTTACAGATTAACTTGGACTAACATAAATACTAATTTACAGATTAATTTGGGATAACATTAATAATAATTTACAGAGTAATTTGGGATTGCATAAATAATAATTTACGCAAACGAAACTTACAAAGTAATCTGAGAACGGCAGGGTGGCCCACGTGGGCAAGACTTAATCTCGCACCGCATAACTAGGAAACCTCCTTTTATAATGCTCGTCAAGGATACTCTGCTGCCTTTTTTTTCAGTCTCCAGTGCATTTGCAGATGTATCACAGCCGCCGTAGAAATATCATATAACTTTGTTCATTCCTGAAGTAAATCTCCCGTTTTTTCGAGGAACTCGCCTCGCACCGGTCCAGTCTCGAGTCTTCTCCCTGGCAACTCCACGTGTCCGGTACTGGTCTCCTCCAAAAACACTTGACCTTTTCTCCTTTGGTGGAGCCAAATCGGTTCTTGGCCATCTCGTTATTTCACTTCGCCATGCGCTCTCCACATGAACATACCCAGCGCCCCCTCACAAACGTGTCCCGTTGCCAACCACAGGATAATTAAATTGTATTAATTTGTGGTCAGCACACATATTTAAAGCATTTTTTTTCTGATAAAATGCACTTTTGAAAGATTATGTTCAGTTATGTTTGTAAAAAGAGACTTCCGTAGCTCTTGTATCGTCCCTTCTCTGTTTCACCTTTTGAGTCGTGTATGTTGTTCTTAATACTTATAATAGAGCTAGATTTGATGTAATCAATAACTCACTAGTTCACGTATCCCTTCGATCCTGGAACTGAGGATTCTTGGAATAAGCAATTCGTTATTTTCTCGCGCATTAACAGCCAAAGGAGAACTGCACACACTCCCAGGTACGTTATCGGTTCTTTACTTTGTCTCCAAATGAATTTAATATGAAGCTATATTTCTTCATCCACCAGTCTTTTCAGGTGCTTAGCAATATTAGCTCTGAGTTTAAGGCACGCTTTTACCAATCAGTATCAATACTGAATTGAGAAACATCCATTTTGAACGCATTTATATATAGTGTGTATATATATTATTTATGTAATATAATAAAAAGTTTATTCTCTACTTATTGTTTTCTAAAATATTTTTAGATTAAAGCCCTGTACTATGTCAACGGTTAAAAAAATTTATTTTTTGAAAAAACGTTACAAATTCCTGGTTACAACAAGCTGAATGATTTGATAAATATGGTGTGATTAAAAGGAATAAAATAGTTATATGAATAATTTGTAATGAAAAAGTGATTTACGTATATATAATATAAAAAATAAAAAAACACAATTTGAAATGCTACATTCTAATTTCGGATTGTCAACAGATTAAGAAAGAAAAACGTATTTTATATTATACAAATGAAAAAAGAGACTATTTTTAAAGCAGTGTTTTTTTAAAAAAAAAACGTTTTTTGTTACCAAAAAAAATAACATTACTGTTGGTTGTTTCTAAATGCACTCTTCGACCAAAAAAAAAAAAAAAAAAAAAACTTTCAAAAAAAGAATTGGTAAAAACAAAATACTACTCTCTAAAAGAGTAATATTTTGTTTTTGCCAATTCTTTTTTTGTCTAAATGTAATAAAATTTTTTGTCTTAATGTAATAATTAAAGATCGAGTCACAGAATTAGTAAAATATATTTTTTCGTAAGTACATAACGACATAAATTATGCAGAAATGTATTTAATTGCTTTAGAAGAGGGTAGGATTGTAAATGGCTATGCACAGATATTAGTTTCCCTCGGTATAAGTCTGGAAATATAACGAAAGAATTAATAGAAAAAAATAACATTGAAAGATAAGTGTATACTGGTCTTGATTTTTAAAAGAATTTGGTATTGCATTCAAAGAAATGTAGCCAAGCTGGCAGCCGAATGGTTAGCGCTCTTGCCTTCTGTTCAACAGTTCATGGGTTCGACTCCCACCTTGGGCATGGATGTTTGCAGTGGTTCGGAATCCTCTTTACACCGTAGGTCCCGGTCTAATTAGCCTTCGTGTGTAAAAAATGTCCGTTGAGCGACAAGCAGACAAACAAATCAAAGAAATGTAGGTTAATCTGTGGTTTGGGTACCCCTTTTTCGCTAAATGGGCAATAGACGCGGAAAGTGTGGTAACCCTGACTATTTCATCCAAAATGCACTCCTTGTGGTAATCCTGTCTCTTTTGTTAAACAATTATATGTGTATTTTTTGTTATACAATTCTTAAAAAAAAAAAAAAAAAAAAAAAAAAAACATTGTCTTTGTTTTCGTTTCCATACCAACGGTGAAATTCGTTAAAAACACGCATTTTGGTTTCGTCGCCATAGAAATGCCGTTTATGCGTAGTGTCTCTTGGAGCATTCAACTCCACGAGACAATACGCAAAAACGCGCCAGTTGGCGACTTTCTGAAATTGCGCCAAGCAGGGGACCCAAAGCACATTTTCACCGAAATGTATATTGACCTTCACAAAATAATTCCTTTAAAAACAGATAGTGTACCTCATATAGTAGGGATAAACATTGGATTTATTCAATAACTTAAGGAAAATATTCCACACATACACTGATTGAATTTCATTGTTCACCAACCAGTTTTATGTGTGGAGCATGATTTTTAAAAGCATTTTTCAGTTAAATGTCACAGCTGTAATAAAAATAATCAACTTTATAAAAATGCAAGAGCTCTTAATAAATGGCAATTTACACAGTTCCTAGCAAAAATTGAATGCCAATATTCTGGGATTTTGACATACAACAACGTGAGATACCTTAGTTTCAGTCAAGTCCTTTGTAACGTTATTATTTTGTAATGTCATTAGGAAAAAGTAAGCTGTTTTTAATTGTTGTTGTTACTGTTCTCGTGTGCCAGCTATGCTGGCTAATTGAGTTGCGCTGCAACGCTTTTCCAACTGAACCGTATTTGGTGGGGAGTCCAACTTCTTCAGTACACACACATGCCATAGGGACCCGTTTATAGGGTAGGCAACCATTCACATACAAGGAAAGGACAAAGACAGGATAGAGGGAGAGAAAGTACATTCATGCCTGAACCGAGATTCGAACCCAGGACCTCCCTATCCGTAGTCAGGCACGCTGACCACTTGACAAGTTGGCCGGCAACTTCTTTCAATTGAAAAAGGTAATGATCTAGATGAATTATTACAGTGGTTAAGTCATTTAATATTTTTATACGAACTCACACAGCATTTTAATGAACTGAATAAAAAACTTCCACGGTATGAACAAATTGTTTTAATGACGTTTGAAATTATTAAACTATTTATGATGAAACTCGGCATCTTTACTAAGGACATGAAAATAAAATTCATGAAATATTTTCCTCAATTACAAAAGCACTTTCAGAAAACAATTATTTTTGCAAACGCTGTTGACATTCAAGAAAATGCAATTAAAAATATAATAATTATGCAATAAATTAAACAAGCTTTTGCGGAGAGATTCAATAAATTTAAAAGTTTGAAAAATACATTTCACTTTATTTTATATCCATACAAAACAAGATTTGAAACAATGGTGTGAATCGAATTTATGTGACAAAGAATTGATAATTTAGGAATGGTATCAGTTGAATTTTGAAACAGCTTAGGAGGAAAACTGAATTTGAAGGCTTGATTTCTGAAATAAGCGAAAAATTGTATAACCATATAATAGTAATCCCACAGTAAAAATTTAAAATATTATAAACGTAATGGATTTTATTTAACTTAATTATATATATATATATATATATATATATATATATATATATATATATATATATATATATATATATATATATATATATATATATTTATTTATTTATTTATCGGATCAACTTTTAACCCCTTGCAGTGCTTAACTGCAGTCCATTTTGAAAATGAACTTGGTACACATACTATTAAAAATCCAAAATTTCCTAATAATCAACGTCAACTTGTCCTGGAGATTATTAACCAAATCTCTGCAAAAGCTATTCATATTTATACCGATGGCAACAAATATGAATACAACTCTTGTAGCAGTGGTTTCCTTATAAAGCCTCCTGACTACTTTCATAAAACCAGCATTAGAAATTTAGATTTCTGTTCTGTTTTTAGATCAGAGCTAAAAGCCATCAACGAAGCTCTCATAGCCATTTAATCTGTAACATCATCCGCAGATATAAGGCTCTTAGCTGACAGTCATTGTTCCATTCAGCATTTAAATAGCTGGAATAAAGTTGGTTATAAAACAACAATCTCCATTATTAATATTCTTAAAGAGCTTTCTCAACAGCGTGAGATGTATTTCCCATAGATCCCGTCCCACATTGGACTCTATGGCCATGAGAGTGTTGATATTTTGGCGAAGGAAGAAGCCTCTATACCTGTATCAAGTAATGCTCTGATTTTCTCTGAGATCTTCTTTAAAACAAAAATTTAATGGATGGAACCCCTCCCCCTATACTTCCCTGGTTCAATAGACAGACGCAATGTGGTGCCCTTTCGATCAAGGTGGATCGCGTCGTTCATTTTACCATTACTAGGTTTGCAAGTGGCCACATTCAATGTCTCTCTTTTGATAAGTCTATGTGACATGTTCGAAAAACAACTCTGTAAACAGTCCATTCCGGACCACTCCATGAGCTGTGCGGGTCTTGTCTTGATCGGGAGGATATATTTCTTAGTCTTCTTCTGGCTTATAGGATAATTAGAAGATCTTTGGCCTCGTATTACTTGTTGCTAGATCGGGTAGAATAAGTCAACTACAACAAATGAGTATTAGTAACTCACAAGCTAATATACTAAAAAATGTATGAACAAAATTTGACCCCCGTCTCAAAAAGGTTCGCCATTTCTGCGAAATGGTATGAAGGTGAACCACTGTACTGTTCTTAGGATAAACATGTTTTATGAAAATAATATCTTTTAATCCACTTATGGCAAAACCAAGCTTTAAAAGAAGTGTTAATTACAGTGATAAAATCGGTATTGCACAGATCCTAATAAACAATTTTTTAATTTAGGAACCATGCGCTATTATACAGTTAATGATATGGCCCAGTTACTATACTCTGAATTTATGTAATCCTATATAAGAAACATTGAAGCCTGATGATTTAACGGTAGCCCTTCGCGCTCAAAAAGCGCTGGTCCGAGGTACTATCCTCTGGCTGGGCAAGGTCGACTCAGTATTTCATTCCTTCAATGGGTCGATAAACTGTATACCAAACATGCTTGGGAACTAAGCACTGATATATATATATATATATATATATATATATATATATATATATATATATATATATATATATATATATATTAGTAAATTCTAAGTAAAATAGTTATAAAATTATTTCAGAATCATTCTTATTGAGATTGGACTTTTAATCTTAAAAATTATCAAAATTATTTTTTTTTAAAGAGGAGATACATTTCAATATTATATCTCAAATAAATTATGCTTTTTAGATAAGAAATTATTTATAGATGAGTTAAAAATTTTCGGAAGCTTTAATATTATCAGCGAAGAATAAATTAAGAGGCATTCATACAATCGTGAGTCTTAATTGATTAATTACAATTATGTACTTGGAAATAATCCTATTATATTTAGAAAATATCGATAATAATGAAGTGAAAAATTTAAATTTTCACATATAAAACGATGCTAGTTGAAATGATGGGAAATCCTCAGAATCAAAAGAAATAGTTCTAGAATAAAAGAAATCGATATTATATATATATGCATGTATGAATATATATATATATATATATATATATATATATATGCATGTATGAATATATATATATATATATATATATATGCATGTATGTATAATTATTTTTAACACAATATGTTTGAAGCCATAAATAAATATAAAAAAAAATCTATTTTTAAAATTCCTGGAATCGTTTATTAAATGTCAATAATAAGCGATTGCCTCATTTTTTAATTCATTCTGCGGAGAAAAAATTCACATGAATATTTTAAATAACAGTTAAGAAAATAAATCGTCTGGTTTGTGACATTCATTGAAAATTAGAAGAGTGCATAGAGGATGGAGCGGAAGAGGGAGAATTTCCATCTTTTTTTATTTCATCTAACAGGCAACGAATGAATTCAGCTATTGCAAATCAAAACAAAAAAAATATATATGACCCATCTAACTCTGCTGCCTCTCAGTCTCACCTGAGAAATAGAAAAAGGATACAGCTAAGAACAGAAGAATGTTTTTCCTTCGTCCATTATCCGTTCTTATTGTGACAATTGTGTTTTATTTCGTTGGCATCATAGAAAGAATTATTCTGTGCCAAACGATCACAACTCGGAACGAACCTTCTATAATAAATGCTGAAATGATTCTAGCGGAGTTTTGTGGTGAGTATTTGATCGTTATTCTTCTTTTATGTGTGTATATTCTTTAGCCTTTCAATGTAATTTCTTTCACGAATAATTAAACATTTTAAGGGTGGAAAGTGTATTGTATTTATCTCTGATTCACACAAGATTGATTTTTAGACAAAATTGTTCGAAAAGAAAAGCATTTTATTTATTATGTAATTCAAATGTTTTATTACAGTAAGTATAACTTCTTCGCAAAGAAAATACATCTTCAATTAATTCTAACAATGGCTAAAAATATTTTTTTGTTCATTTTTTATTTAGTCATTTTTCATATAGTTGGTAAAAATTTTCTTAGCTCTTAATTTACAGTCGTTTCTGAATGAAATTCAATGTTTTTTTTTATTTGAATTAAAATTGTAAATTTATAGTATAAGGGAAATTCGAAGAAACATTTTTGTTTATTTCTCATACAACCTTATTATCGTTTTCCTCAAATTACAATAACATTTTGCTTTGAAACTCTATTCATTTGTTGTGTGATTAAAAATTAAAATAATAGATAAATTTTTTCCATATTCCTAAATAGTATACTAAACCATTACTTTTTAAAAATATACTATAAAGATTATTAATATATACTTAACCAGCTGTGATCCATATGATACAAAATTATCAATTAAGTTTAAATATTTAAAGCATACAAAAAATTCAAAAATTTAATCGTCATATTTTTATTACATAGCATTACTTTTTAATTTATAGCAAATTAAAAATCGCTCTCCGATATTTTTATTTGAGAATAGAATCGATTGTTTATAACCATAATTTCAAAAAGAATTTAAATTAGAGAAAAGAAAATAACCTGTGATATTAACTAACTCTACATTGCTCTAAGCGTTTTACGAATGTACACTTCCTAAAAATTTAATTAGAAATTCTTTATACGCCTCATTTTGTTTCATTAACGCTGGCATAAATTTTTTGGTACAGTTCTTCTTTCTTGGAATAGCATTAGATAAATTGTGTAAAAAATATGTAAATATATAACGGGCCGTTGTGATTTTTTTGGGAAAATAAGTTGTTTTATTAATCTGGAGGTATCGAGTTTTATATTTTATCAAATAGAAAATCGTCAGCAGGCTGAGAAGATTTACGCACATTAAGAGTTCAGGTACAGATGCCGTATAATCCATCATGCCAATTTCTGAACTCTGTTGGCGACAAGAAATGTTGTTAAGATAACGTAATAAGGTCAAATAAATTCTTGAAAAAGCTTATGCATCTAAACAATGGATTTAAACAAGATAAATAAAAAGTATAAATGCATTTTTGAATTATTAGGATATGGAAAAAGGAAACATAAGAATATTAATTTCATAAATGCAAATACAAATAAGGAAATTTAAAAATGTGAATACGAATTCTAAGAAAAGTAGGAACATGAATTTTGAGAAGAACATACGAATATTCGCAAAATAAATATAAATTATAAAATACAATTTAAATTTTACCTAATAATTTTAAAAAAAGAATATATAAAGACATTTTTCAAAAATAAATAATGAAATAAATATTGTAGAGTAAAAATAAAATTATTTAAAATAATGAAAAAGAAATATGCAACCTTTTATTTAAATATCCAAAACGTCAGAAAATTTACACCACGCATTATGAATATTTAGAACTATCATCGCAAAAATTCTTAGTAAAAATCTGAAAACGATGGGGGGGGGATTCTAAATTTACTTGCGTTAACCTAAATACCGGGATTACCAAAATTTTCTACAAAATTCTTATTATTCTCAATCTTTATGACGTAAAAAAACCAGGTAGCCAGATAAACAAAGAAATCCGCCAAAAAAAATCACCAAATTCATAAACAGCCATAATGAATTATACAACAACTGTGCCGAAGTTCAGTAGTGTTCATAACTCATCTTTGGAGTTTTAGGCCCAGCAGAGTAGGTACGGTCTTAATTATCAGTTTTGTCCCATGGCCCGAATTATGTGAATTCGTCATATTTTTTCCCGTACCAATAGTAATTATGTTATTTATAATTTTAAAATGGGGATAAAGAATCCCGCGTTTCTCCTTTCTTGAAGCGGGCAGAATTCCGAAATAGTATTTCAAGATTTAAATTAATTACATCGAATATGCAACTTAACCATGAGATCAAATTAAAATTACTTTCGAATTTAATTAATTACAGGATAACCATTCTGCATTTGACACCGGACAAAATTCGACTGATAAATAGAATGCAAATTTTATGTACATAGATTCTAGGTTAATTTTGCTTTTTTAATTCCTAAAAGAGAATTTTTTTCGAAAAAAAATCTTTGGTCTAGTTTAAAATTTTTGCTGGACACTGAAATTATTTATGATGATCGGGATAATTTGTAAAGTCAAAATACTGATTCAATTAATGAATTACTATTTTACAAAATAACTGGGGTATACTTATAATAAATTGCTGGAAAAATATCAAATTTCTGAATAATAATTTTTAAAAATGGCACATTTAAAAAATTTCTTATGTTACAATTTAGATTTAAAATTTGGAAATAATTAATAAATGTTGGAATATTTTAATAAATGTATATATTTTGTATTATATAAATGCATTTATTTTGATTCATTGAGTATAAGAGCGAACACACTAAAATAAACACAAAACTACATTATTCTGGTCGTCTGAATGTCGCTGAAAAAATCTGGTGTTGCCACTTTTTTTGCAGGTTTAATAACATTTGCAAATTTAATCTTGAAATTCCAAATTTCTAATTACTAAATAAAACGATTGTTTTTTTTTTTTTTTTTTTTTTTTTTTTCAAGGAAAAAAAAACTGCTTCGGTCTATTTCAATATTTAATTTTGATTTTTATAAGAACAAGAAATAATCTAAGTCCTTTTTTATTTCTTTCATCACAAAATGAAATTTTCTCTTGCGCTATTTACTTCATTTTAATGTAATATTGCTCATTTAGTGAATATACTTAATCAGTTGTAACTACTTTAATTTTAGCCAAAAAATCAAGAATAGCACTCTTCAAAGCAAAAAAGCTTTGATTGAATTTCGGGCACTGTATAACAACGAAATATGGAAGTCGTGTTTCTTATTTCTGTTTACATGTGAGTCGAAATGTGTGAGTACTTGGGAATTTTCCTATTTATCTCCCTTTCGACAAGTGAATACAGGTCAATATCTAAGAAACATTTTCTCTGAAAGTCGGGTATCACGAAGATCCTTACAGTTGCCATTGATTGTATATTACAGTGTGTACAAAGGTGTCGATATCATGTTCAAGAGGTAGCAGGTTCGAAACCTAGCCGCTGATCATCAAGCTGTGTGAAGAATACTCTTTGAAAGTTAAATAGCGTTCTCTGTTGCTCCATTTATCAACCAAACATGGAAAAACGTTCGCCAGTGCAGATGTCACTTGAATTTGATCTGAAATCACTAGCTACTGGCAGTTTTTATTAGTTTCGGTCCACAGAAATCGACAGAAATATATTCTAGGCTACATAACTGGCTATCATGTATTACGTTAATCTATATTTGACTCTGGTTTGGCCAGATTGAAAAAAAAATTATATCTGGTGATGGTTACATAGAGTCTTCTGTTAGTTCGTCCACTATGTGGTATTAAAATTAATTTTTAGATTTGGTGCATCTTGAAAATATTATGAAGAATACTATTTGAATTAATTAAAATCCGAATAACAGTACTTTATAGATTGGTGTACAGGCCGGCGATTGAACACTATTTAGAATTTAAATTTCCAGTTAACTTAGCAATGAAAAAAACTAATTTATGGAAAAGCTAGTCTCAGTAATTTGGTTAATTTATGGATTCGTCTGTGACTTTCTACGTACCGAGCCTCAAAGTATAGACACCACCTCATATATCAAACTACGACTGAAAGACAGGGTAAACACCCGAATTGGAATGAAAGTCATTAAAACTTTTCCAAAATACGAATATATGAGGCCGTGGGAGCCAAGGGGTACGGTATCGTCTTTTACCTCCGGAAAGACTGGGTTTGATTCCCAATACCGCCGAGTATATGCGATATACGTGCTTCTTTATTCTGTGGAATCGAAAGTTTTGTGGTCAGTCGTTGAGTAGTTACCATAAGGGTAATGGTCTGGAGAAAATCCCCACCCCCTCCAAAGCAAAATCAAAATTCAGGGAGTTTATCCTCTAGTGGTGCCATCTATAGGAGGAGTCTTACAAAAAAGACATTTTTTCACTTTCGTGGTGATCCTGGTTAAACGAAAGACGCGCCCTTCTGAATTAATTTCACATAGCAGTCAGCTTGCAAGCTTGGCTTGCCAAAGTGTCATAAATAACAACAACAACAATGAATATGTGAACAATGGATTTGGTGAAATTTCAATGAATATATAAAATGGTGAAATTTTAATAAATATATTCAATGAATGAATATAGTCCCTTACAGATGAGAATCTATGTCGAATCAGGTATCGAATCTGTGACTTTTAAACATTCAAACGTCACCTTTCTTCGTTAATTTACCGAGGTCTCCAGAAATTAAAGGAATGTGTTGATGATGCCATTGACTTCATTGTTCTGGTAATATGATCAACTGGTCATTTCTTCTCATTCGTCCTCATTTCATTTCAGTCAGAATATGACATAACTTTTGATTGTTGATTCATAAGCATTTATTTCTATTTTCTTGATTAGATGGGATTGATATCTGATTGTATTCCATGAAGTATAAGCCAACTGCTGAACCCTGTATAATTTGTTCTCATATTTTTCCTTTCCATATTGTTTGTTATATTAATTATAAAAAAATGCTAATCCTTTAATTATATAATGCTTTACATATATACGCAATGGTGCAAGTGACTCCCTTGATGTACTTTAAGGTTAACGGGTTTGGAATAGTTGCCCATCAAGAATCAACTCGTAATTTTTAATCATTGATGAGGTCATACCTGAGGTGGCAATCTCCTCTCCAAATCCCTGCCACATCAGTGGGGAAAACTTTGGCCGTCACAGATGAACGTGGACACGCGTGCTTCCCCAACCCGCAGATTTTCATCAACCCAATGAGGGTGAATGTGGTCACCCTCCCAATCACTGCCCTAGACAAACGATGCTTCACTTTTGCTGATCTAAATGGGAAGCGGCGTAAAGTTACTAAGCCCTGGAGCTCTCCATAATGTTTTTCAAGAAGTACAAACATTAAATTTATTTCCTTTCACTTACGAGCCCCTCGTCTGTGGGTGAGAAAAGTATGACTTTTTCCTTGAAAAACCGAAGAGGCCATGCATTTTAAGCTTACATGGGAGTAAATATTTTTACATTCTTTAGTTCTCTTAATCTGATTATTCAGGCTAAAAGTTCCTTAAGGATATTGTACTTCTGCTAGCGTGGCTAAGAGAGAATCAGTCAGTTCATGAATAGACTTAATCACTTTATCATGGTTTAAAATAACGGGGTAGTTTGCTGTGATCAACAGAAATATGCAACGGAAAAAATATTGTGATAATACATAATCTTCTATAAGACACAGTATATATAAATATTCATAACTATAGAATATATTATTACAAAAAAAAATTATTACAAAGTTAGTAAATATTTTTTTTTGTCGTATTCGTCTTGAGATATCTCAGACAGATCCGAGCTTAGATTCTGGGACAAAGATCGAGAGATATAGGCTTAAGAACGGTTTATCCAGTGATTTGATGGCATGGCGACCACTAGGCGACTTTGGCGAGATTCTTGGCGACCACTTGGTCAGTTTCTGAGTTATCAGCAGCAGTGATAGACTAGTGGATACGAGCTGTCTGTCTGACCTCTGGTTTTGGGAGTTGTTAAACGATGATTGAGTTGAATTGCTTACTGTATCATTGTGATTCGTAAATGCTTTAACTTCTGGTTTTTTTCCGGCCTCTTTTAAAAAGTTCTACACACACAAATAAAAATCCTACGATCGTTAAGAGTTTATTTTATCTACTCTCAATCAACACGAACCATGAAGCTCGGTACAATATAATTAATTAACAAACATTTATTTTACATACGTGATATAGTCTCCCGAATTAATTCTAAATACATTATTGTAAGCACCAGTGTAACTGTAACTCATGAATTTGTTAATTATTTAAACAGTTTTAGAATTATTATAAAAAGATTAAATTTGAAAAACATGCAAAGTCCAGTTGTCATATTTGTTTCCTAGAATTCGTAATAGAAATATTTCTCTGCAAACGGTTAACTATTTCTATATTTTGAGTCAAGGTCCAGATACAAAATCGACACAAGAACTAATATCCTGCCCGAATTTCCACAGTTGTAAAGCAAAAGGACATATATTCACAAAATTTAAATAATTAAATAAATGGATACCTTTAAATAAACACTTTGGTTAGTGGCAACGTTTTGAAAAATTTAAGCTTTTAGGTGGCTTCTTATCATAAGTTAGAGCAGAAAATTTGATTATTGCGATACGTTTTCCATCACCTATTCTTATAGATCGAAAAAATAGATAACGAATTAGAAATGAACGGAAATAGAGGTAATAAAATTAAATGGTTTTTAGATGTGTCCTTATTATATGTATGTTATGTATATGCTGAATTAGATTACAGAATTATTGTGATGCATTTTCCGTTAGCTGTTTCTTTCAATCGAAGTTACCACACATAACCAACCTGCTCACTGTTTTGAATCATGAACAAGAGACGAATTTAACGCCTCCTCTATACTAAACCAGTGGAGATATATTAGTTTTTTATTTTTGTTTAAATGTTTTTTTTTATATTTTTTATTTTTGTGTAAGATGATAAAAAGGTTTTGTAGAATTAAAATAAGCAAAATAATTTTCAATTAAGAAATTAATTTTAAAACGCATTAGATTAGTGAGAGATCAACTTGTTGCTATTTTATGCATCTGCTTACGAAGGAATTTATTTTCGATGGATTAGAATCTTTAACCATATTTCAAATATCTATTAAAATTTTATCTATTTCTTTTGTAATGCACACATCGGAGTAGTAAAACTAAAACTAAATGATGCGGTAGCCAATATGAGTCAAGGCCTACTGTGCTCATGTCAGTTTTCTTCTCCGACGTCCCTGGATGCGAAGCATATGTCCCTGTTATTTAGTCAGCCTAACACGAAATCGCGAGGGATTAGTTTTCAAACATGCTTAGTACTCAGTTTTATCGACCCAATGAAAGGATGAAAGCCTTATTGACCTTGTCCAGCCATAGGACCGATTATCAGACCTGTGTCTGCACAAAGCCACTTCCACTACGCAACCGGGCTTCTAGGGTAAAATTATACAGTTCTAGAATTAAAGGTGGAAATAAGTTCATAGAAAATATTCTCAATTGTAACTCGTTTTTATAGCTCATTGACAGTAGAATTTTCTTCTAAATTTCTTTCAACATCTTCAATATAAAATTGAATTTACTTTTAATCAACGATAAAAATAGGGCTCAAAGACCCTTTATAGTAGGGTAACACTTATCAAATCTATTAGTTCTGGATTCTATTTCAGCCACTGATGAACACGGAAAATGGTTATTGCATATTTGGTTTCTGTATATTGGGGAGTATGCTTGGAAGTTTTCCACGTTCTCCTACTTGCGATAAATAAATACACTGCAGGCTACCGTAAATACAACACCCTGGAGGAAACATGCAAATAACATGAAATTTACACCACTCATTAGAGAAAGTAAGATATACAAATGGTTTGAATTTCAGGGCATACGCGCATCATATGCGCTGTGGCGTAACTTCAGAGCGTTATTTAAGGTTTGGAGATTTCGACGATTTCAAGTTCAGCAACTGATTTTTTTTTCTGTTTTTTTCTAAGAAGCGATCAGTTATGCCTCGCAGAAAACAGCGATCATTTTTGATCAAATATCCGAGTTCGACAGAGGAAGGACAGTGGCTTATCGAGATTATGGATTATCTTTCAGGGAAACCGATGGTCGTGTTAGACAAAACCAAACAACTGTAATGCGGATATGTGATCGTTACATGAAGGAAGGTATGACGGACAGACGTATTCGATCGCATCCACCTCATGGTACTACTTCACGTCATGACAGGCAAATTATGCGCATGGCAGTGATAGATCACTCAACCACATCACGAACCATAGCAAAGCACATTCAGTCTCTAATGTATCATCCAGTGTCTGCGCCTACCATATGACGCCGGTTACAGTAGAGTGGTCTGTTCGCAACACTTCTATTACATCGTCTACTCTTGACGCCAAACCACTGACGTCTCCGCCACCAATGGTGAGATGAAAAAAGGATATGGACGACATAATGGAATGAAATTGTCTTTATTGAAGCTTCGGTCTGTAAGACGACGATGGTCGCATTTAAGCCTGGAGACACCGAAGATACTGAATAGCTGCGTTATGCACCGCCACACAGGTTCTGCACCGGATATTATGGCTGTCATTGCATATCACTCCCGCACTTTTCTAGTACGCATTACCAGTAATTTAAACAGCCAGTTCTGCATTTCCGAAGTGTTGGAGACAATTGTCCTTCCTTACCTTCCGGGTTTGCTCACAGCCATAATTCAACAGAATAATGCATGACCAGACATTGTCCACGGAGTCTTCTTTAATGGCCAGATTGAAGTGCTTCCCTGGCCTGCTCACTCTCTGGATCTTTCACCGATAGGTCCATGGTTGATTAACGACTGACCCAGATTACATCCCCTTTTTCCACACCAGATTAACTTTGGCAACGTGTGGAAGCTGCTGGATCTGCTGTACCCCAGCAACACATCCAAAGTCTCTTAGAATCAATGCCAAGGCGTGTGACAGTGGTGATCTCCAACAATGGCGGCTACTCTGGCTACTGATTTTGACAGGAGCCACACTTCGCAGAAGTCTATAAATTTAATCATTTGATACTTGATCAACATATTATGTATAAAATAAATTTTTTGTGATATCTCTTGTGTTTCTTGAAGTTGCAATTTGGATGGCCAGCAGTGTACGTCCTACTGTCAAGGAATAAACCGGGAAGGGAATTTAGGCAATCTAAATTGAAATGCATTACCACAACAATCTTAGAGCGTCCCTTTCGTGATGCCAAAACGATGAAGAGAATTTTCCACTCGCAAAAAAGAGAAACCATCAAAATTAAAAATATCTATTCCGACAGAGATAATGCATACTAAAACCACAAAAACGTTATCCCTCTTTTTCGGTTATACCTTCCTGGAAGGTCAGTTATGCCGTGTATTTCCGCGTTTCCACCCTTGCAACACACATGAATACGCCCCCTCTTCTATTACAATGCCTTCCTGGAAGGTCAGTTATGCCGTGTATTTCCGCGTTTCCTCCCTTGCAACACACTTGAATACGCCCCCTCTTCTATTACAGTGGCTTCCTGGAAGGTCAGTTATGCAGTGGATATTAAATACCTTCCTTTTGGTTATATATTCTGTGATGGCAGAATTATTTAAGAAAAGATTTAAGGATGAATTTTTTAATTATTCAAAATATACATTTTTGGTTATAAAGAATTTTGGCTATAGTTTTTCTTTTGTATTTTTGACTGTAAAATTTGGTTTGATTTAATGTAATATCGTTTAAATAATAATACCCAAAATTATATATATATACACACATTACATTCTCTAATAAAATGACGATTATGAAATATTTTATTATTAGCTCTACACACGCATTATTCAGTACTTTTATTCTTATCATTCATTAATTTAATTACTTACTTCAGTATAATGTATTCATGGATTTCGATTACACTTCCAGAGCTAGATCAGAAACTTCGAGTCATGGAATGCGTGGACCAGGAGACTCAAGGCCAGGTAAGCGAATAGCTTTCATTCATACCATAAAAAAATAGAGTCATTCTTCCACCCCCTCCCCCCGTATCTGTCACCCAGCCTCTTAATTTATGACAAGGTCTGGCGCAGGAATTTCGACAGCGCACTTGCTGGACACCAAATGCCCAGCACGCACTGGAACCTATGCAAAAAAAGCAATTCAGAAAATGGTTTTATCATTTTCTCATTTCCACCGAATAGAAGACCCATTTAAGAAGTATTTGCGATGACAAGCTTAATATTGTTTGTATTTATTCTGAAGAGTATTGTGTTTTGGAAAAATACGGAAGTCGTATTATTTCGTCTATCTTAAAAAAAAAAGAGAATAAAACCAAGGACTTTTTTATTTATTTATTCTTCCGAATTTATTCTATATTATGCTTTAGAGCTACACACAGTACGCGCGTTTTTACGAACTCGAAAGAAACGATAAAATAATTCTTAAAATCGAAAATTCTTTAAATGGAAGAATAAATGTTAAAACTTAAAACTAATTATTCTGTCAAACTGATTTCTCTTCGTAAATAAAGTACAATTAGAGGAAAATTATTTTGTATGCACTGTGTAAGAAACAAATGCAAAATAAAAATTTCCTATTTACAAACAATTTTTACTTTCCCTTTTATTGATGAAATATCAGATAAAATGTCTTATTTTTTCCTGTTTCAGAATTACAATTTTAGAAATACATTTTCCAATTTTTTTTTTTCGATGTAAAAAAGCATTTTATTAGTTTTTTTTAATAAAAAAAATACGTCAATGTAGTTAGCTATCTACTTGTTTTGCTGGCGGTGGTAGCACTGCATTATATTTTGTTTATTTGATATCTAAAAGCCTCTTTTCTCCTTCTAATTGTAAAAAGTTGACAATGGGGTACCTCTCGATTTATAGACGATTTTTTTGACGCCAAGATGCGACTCACTAGAAACAGAAACTATACAAAGATAGAGTAACCGTGGTTACTAGAAACTAAATTTTATAGTCAAATTTTTTACTAAACAAAGGGGTACCCAATTCTACACCGAACCCCATTCATTATTTACTACATTTATTTATAAATCTGATATTTTCTTACAAATTATAACTGAATTCACATATCCATCGGCAGAGCGAGCTTGACTTATCCAAGTGTCATAAGTAACAACAACAACACATATGAGTTCATCTTCAAAAAGTTTTCGAATAAAATTTCGAGCATATATATATATATATATATATATATATATATATATATATATATATATATATATATATATATATATATATATATTACCAGAAAAAGTCTGCGTACAAATGCAGAGTAAGCATCCTACAGAGAATAAATGTAAATTGTAGTATCAATATTAATTATATTTTAATATAAAGCTTTTCTTTAACAATTCCTTAAATATCAGTAACAATTTCAGAAAGATAGCACACATTGCTATCTTTCTGAAATTGTAATAATAATAATAATTAAAAATTACCCAAAAAGTTATCAGGTACAAATTACAAAGATATTTGCAAATCAATCTTAATTTTTTTAGCCTCCGTGAGCTTGTATGAAATGAAATATTCTCTGCATTTATTTTTTACTACTTATTAATTTTAACTGTTGAAGTAATACAACAAATAGAATAAAAAACATTGTTTGTTGATTTTATACATTAGTACCAGCAGACAAGTAAACTTAAAATGGATTCTAAAGGAAAAGAAATTGTTCTGGATGAAAAGAAAGTCATCTTAAGACAAAGGACTGAAGGTAAAACTTTTCGAGCAATTAAAAGAATTCATTCTTCCATCCAATGAGTAATCAATTATTACAAATTATCTTAAAGCCTCGGCGTAACCGTTTATCTAAGCTGACTTTATGAGAAAAGATTTGCATCCTAAAATCCGCATGTTTAAATATAAATTACACTGCATCTCAAATAGCACTTGATACTAGGGAAAGGTTTAAAAATCTCTCCACGAAAATACCATTCGAAAAATTCATAAAAAATCTGTCTATCACGACTGTGTACCTTGTAGAAAGCCATGTATTTAAACTGCCAATTAGCAAAGCCGTTTAAATTTTGCCAGTAAGCATGTTGATAAACCTTCTTAGTTTCTTTGAAAAAGTAATATTCTCTGATGAAAGTAAGTTGTGTATCTTTGGCATCAAAGGGTATAAACTAGTGTGGAGAAAACAAGGTACGGCTTTTGAGAAGCAAAATTGTGTTTCTACAGTTAAGCGCGGTGGAGGTGGCGTAATGATTTAGGGGTGCTTGGCAGCAAGTGGAGTTAATTGATTAACTTTTATAGACTCCACGTTAGATCATATGCAATATCTAAATATATTCAAAGAAAATTTGAAGGAAAGTGCATAAGATTTGAACCTTGGCGATGACTTTTGGTTTCAACAAGACAATGATCCAAAATACACTGACCACAAAGTAAAGCTTCAGCTGTTCAACACTAAAAATCGCACAAGATCCAGTGTTCCCCAAAATATATGACGCAGCGTTGATGATAAGATACCAGCTCAAATGTCGTCTACTTTACTTGATCGTGATTGAAAATTCTGAGACAATTAGCTCTGTTGATTGCCTTGGTAACTATAAATAGGTAGCCAGAAGTGTGCACAGCAATAATCATATAATATGAACTTAATGAATATCGAAATCAAATTTAGAAATATTATTAGAACAAAATACCTTTATTAATTTTTATTATTGCTCCATTTTTGTAATGTTTATGATTCCTCATAAACTAATTTTATTTACTTATTTTAATTAAAAAAAGTCTAATTTCTTGAATGATTCTCGTTTTTAGGCCTTGATACCGTGGAATTTGTGCCTAAATTCTGATCTGTCGTTGACAAAAAGGAAGTTGATTGATTTGTCTTGCAGAATGCTGCTTCCTCAATATAGCTTGGTATGACACATTCAAAATAACATTCCTAGATGCAAAAGGAAGAAAATAGCTTTATCTTACAATTTTATAAAAGATAAGCTTTATAAAATCTATATTAAGCTTTATAAAATATGCATATAACTTAAAAATGCAATTAAGTAAAAAATTTTAATCTGCATTTTTTATGAATTAAATATTTGAATACGACGTGTACACGTCTACATAGATATGTTACAATTATTTTCAATTCAGTACCTTATATGACATAATTAGAAAAAGCAAGTTACAACCACTGACAACAGTCATTAAGATTAAGACTCTTTATAAAAATAATTTTGCACTAGTTTTGAGAAAATTAAAGAATTACTTTAAAAAAAAAGCTAGTGTTTATGGCTGGTCTGTTTAATTAATAGTTTAAAAGGTCTTTTGTTTATTTATTTATTTTTCAAAATAAATGAAGATGGAATTTGTAGCTTAAAAGTAGATATTTTCTTGAAAGTACCAAATTTTTGTGTCCACTTTTACTTTTTACGAAAAATAATAACATCTACAAATATTATAACTAATATGATAACGTTGAATTGCTTAAACCATAAGTTCCCAAAGTGGTCCAGGTGGACCCTCAGGGGTCCATAAGAGACCACATGGGGGTCCACGTAGACGTAAAAGAAAAACAGGGGTTCACAAGTTGTAAGTAGGGGTCCACGAAAAATTTTCTGGTGTTTTTATAATAAGGAACAAAAATTTTGGCCTGGATATACCTATCAACGTACCCAGGTAGCCTGATTCACTAGGTAGGTAATAAAAAATATTTGTGACTCAGCTCAAACGCAGAATTGAATAGAACAATAGATAACAGTACAAGCGTACACCACATGTCGAGACTTGCAAAGTGCCGCCTGTGCACCCGTTTGTTAGAGATGCTTGTTTAGACCTGCAAAGTGATGAAATGGGACTTGCGCTGAGCTTGCAATCTACCGGGTGATTATAATTAAAGTCCCGGTTTTAAAAATCGATAATTTTAAAACTACTGGTCAGAATGACTTGATATTTTAGCAGAACAATTGTAAGGCAATGGAATTTTGTTTGGCAAAAGAAAAAATAGTTCCAAAATGTGCCGATAGATGGCGCTGTCCGAGTAATATTAGGAGGAAAGTCCAATGTATTTGTTAAACACAGAAATGTTGTTAGCCAAAAGAAAAAAATTAGAGTTCAGGGATTTACTAAAGATTTATTAGCGGAATGACAAGAATACAGCGACAACAGCGATTATGACAAAAAAAAAGCTTCATGTAATCAACACCTTGCTGATGATTAAAGCATAAGTTGTTCGATATGCCCTCCGCTTTGTTCCGCTACTAATTGGAAGCGCAAAACGGCATGCTCCACAACAGATCGGAGGGTATCTGTACTGATGCAATGGATGTGGTGTGTGATGCTTGCCTTCAAGTCGGCTAGATTCTGAAAACTCTCGCTGTAAACAACATTCTTCAGGTACCCCCAAAGCCAGAAATCACACGGGTTTAAGTCGGGGGAACGTGGCGGCCACGTTGTTGGAAAATGACGGCTTATGATCCTGTCATCTCCGAAATTAGCACTCAGTAGCTGCTCCACAGGAGTAGCAATGTGCGGAGGAGCGCCATCTTGCATGAATATTGTGTGATCCACACACTGACGCTGCTGAAGTGCCGGAAGGACATGGTTACGCCAAAGTGTTTCATACCGCTTGCCAGTAACGGTGCAGGTAACGGGACCCGCAGGTGTGATCTCCTCGAAGAAAAACGGACCAACGATAAACGCTGCCGTTATTCTGCATCACACAGTAACCTTTTCAGACTGAAGAGGTAATGGCTGTAGCTGGGACGGATTCTCGGTTGCCCATATCCTGCAATTTTGCGTATTTACAGAACCTTGCAAATGAAAGTGGGCTTCGTCAGACCACAGAATGTTCCATGGCCATCCGTTGTCCACTTCCATCCGGGCAAGAAATAGCAGTGCAAAAGATTGACGTGCTTCCAGGTCAGCCGGTAGCAACTCCTGCACATTAGTTATCTTATACGGATAACAGAGCAAGATCTTCCGTAGGATTTTACGCACTGTGTTGTTCGTCATATCCAACATTCGGCCAATTCCCCGTGCATTGCTGATTCCAACATCACTGTTAGTCTGTTCTTGTAATGCTGTAGCCACATCTTCCACTGCCGCAGCCGAAACTGGTTTTCTTCCTCTACCCTGTTTAACGTCAAATGAACCGGTCTCTTCGAATTTAGCAATCATTTTTCGCAGACCTTTTGCGGTTATTGGACCCCATTTAATGGATTTTAATGTCCAAAACTTCCTAATAGCTGTAAGTGCACAGCCATCGTTCTTATAAAAAAACTTCAAGAGCAGAGCGCGATCCTTCATAGTCAGAGTCATGATGAAGCATTTAGGCAAAGAACTGGTGCTCTGCATTTCTGTGGTAGCTAAGTCTCATGTGCGCATGTCACGTATTAGTAATTTGCATATATCTAGACAATGTGAACGCTAACAGCGCCATCTATCGGCACATTTTAGAACTATTTTTCTTTCGCCAAATAAAATTTCATTGCTTTCGATTATTCTGCTAAAATACCAAGTCATTCTGACCTGTAGTTTTAAAATTATTGATTTTTAAAAATCGGGACTTTAATTATAATCACCCGGTACATTAGTGTAAATACGAATGCCAAGAACAAAACGTTACTCATTTGTTTCCTGCATTTTAAACATAAAACTGATTGTGAGTGAATCGATGTTAGTAAAAATATAAGTATCTGCCTATTTGTTATACACATTTTTTATTGTATATTGTAATTTGTCAATCATATTATATTTGTTTTACTACTTGCGTGTAATAGGTAGTTATGTAGTAAAAAATTTAAATACTAGAGATTATTCTAAACTTCTATAAAAAAAGAACAAAAACCAGGGAAGATTAAATTTTAAGTACCTAGGTACTTTTATTTAGCAGCCGGGGGTCTACATAAAATAGTAAAACTTTAAAAATGGTCCACGAGAAAAAAAAGTTTGGGAACCCATGGCTTAAACAATGAATCGAAGTATCGACTTGATAGACTTGAAACTGAGCAGTCATGTGCAGAAACTCCTTGTAGGATGCGGGTATTGAGTAGTCCAGATAATGCGATAGTGTCCAAATACCGATTCAGACAACGATATTATTGCTGGGACATTATCGTACGACCTCATTACTCGATTCTGAACTATGATGTAGAGACAAATCGAATATAAACGGCCCTTGTGATGCCCTGTCGGCAGTTTTGTGTATTAATTTCAAGTAGTATGACAAGAGAGCTCCTCTACTTGTGAATCGTGAACGTGATTCGTAGACAGGTCAAGATTGGTGATTTGTTCTTTTTAGTGGTGAGTCGAGATTCAGCGCCCAAGAAGATTCTTATCCCAAGTTTTCATATGGTTAGACTCAGAGACGCTATATATGTGAGTGAGTGAGTCAGTCAGTCAATTAGTTAGTCAATCTGTTAGTTCGTTAGTTAATCAATCAGTTAGTTTGTCAGTTAGTCAATCAGTTAGTTCATTAGTTAGCCAATCAGTCAGTCAATTAGTTAGTCAATGAGTTCGTTAGTTAGTCAGTTTGTTAATTACTTAGTTCATTAGTTATAGAATGAAGCTGGATGGTTTTTTACCAACTATTCTCAACGTTCTTGTTCGAATAGTGCCAACAGATTATTGACTACTAGAATGAAATTTCACTAACCCATTCTAAAAAAATTTCGGCGAGGATGAGGGAACAATTTCTTTTTATGGACGATAACGTCTGACCATTCACAGCTACATTTGGGGACACAGTTATCTAGAAGAAGATTGAATTCACTATATGGAGTGACCCCGTAAGATCTCACCACCTCAAACCCAAAAAGGGTTGAAGAAAAAGTCGTTAAACTGGTAGATGAATGATTAATACTCTGGTCTTCAGTTTAATGGTCCGTGGTTTTGATTATCACTTCGAAAGGGAATGCTTCTAGTGGTTCAAATTCTACTTAAAACTGTAGAATCCGATCGCATCAATACTCGAGTGAAAAATCTAACCATAGATCGACGAGACATACAAATATAGGATATCACTGACTGCTGACATCCCTCTATTGGGATCTTACTTCAAAAATTAATTTTAAAAAAAATTAATGGTTTTTTAAAAATAGGAATTACTGACACTATCTTTGGTCAATAGTTTCATGAAAGTATGAATGCTTACGGTGACACTTGTAAGTCTGTAAAAGTGGATGCATCTCTTATTTGGTGAATAAAAAAAGAAAAATAAGTAACAACAATAAATGGGTCTGTGACGTATTTTATTTTGACATATATTGCTTATATTTGCCGATGTTAAATACCTGAGCAAATTTGCTATATGTTTAAAAAAAAAAAAAACCTTTTTACAGCATAAAGTTATTAGAATACCAAATTTTTATGTGAAAACACTACATTTTATTTAAATATCTCATTTTATGTGATTGCAACTTAAATTTTGGAACTAATGTATTTAAATAACTATTGAAATGCCCGTCTTAAGCGTAAATGGGAACTTCACCATCTTTGGAAATTTTCTGCCTCCGATTTTTCAGGTATGAAAATGTTACTGAAACTGCAAGAAATATCAACAGAATTCATTCCATATTTAATATTTGAGATTTGATAACGAGTAATTTGAAAAAGCATATTATTAAGTTCCATTGAACTTTGCATGAATTGGTTTCTTTTTCTTCCCCTTTTGCTAGAAGCTTCATTAAAATCGTTAATTCTGAACAATATGCATCATTACCACGTTACGTAACTCACTGTTATTCATATCATGCATGAGATTATGTTGTTGTATCAGAATGCGTCCCTGTACCTAGATCCGAGGTTGGACTCTACCAGTTAGATAGAAGCAGTCGGGTAGGAATCTTCATAATTTGATTGCATAAAGCAATCTGAAGACCCCCAACAGTAGTTACTTTGGCACAGATGCCGTATAAAACAGGATGTCAAATTCTGAATTTTTTTTGGCGATGAAGAAATGTTGCCTAGAAGACGTATCGTAATGTATGCGATAACGTAAATACTAGGGGTGCCAAAATAGAATTTCCTGCATAACTCTTATAGATCTTTATATCTATGACGTAATAAAATTCATGTTGCCAGATACACAAGAAAATCCGCCAAAAAATCGCCAAACTCAGAATTTGGCATACTGGATTATATGGCATCTGAGCCGTTACTTTTGTTGTTGATAGTAGGCATAATTTTAGGGGTTGCAGAGATACAACATATCTTTTATTTGATAGACATTTATGCTGTTCCAATTTAAACTTCTTCCTGTCGCACAAAACGCGTTTCATTAATCCTGACAATGCTTTCTTACCCTTATAGAGTGTTCACACCTGAACTTAAAAATTCTCGCCATTTTGCTAAAACACAGTATTTTCTATTAACAGTGTCTGACTCGTCACCAAATATTTTCCAGAAATCACGCAACCGTTCATATGAATTCGGCATTTTTGATTACAAATGAAACATTTTCCAAGATTAATTTCATAAAAATTTTTATTATGGGAAAGAAAATCGAAATTTTTTTTCTCTCTCTCATTATTATTACAGCAAAATATTTCTACCAAATATCGAGAGTTTGGCATTAACTGAATCTGGTCCCAAAAATTAAAAGGTACCAAAAATTTACTAAAAATTTTGCTCTTTAAAGTCATATGTGCGCATCAAGAAACATCTACCTGCGAACGTCTATTTCTATTAAGCTTATCTCTGGCACATATATCACTCGGAAACTCTGATTTTATTATATAAACCTGGTTTTAATAATTTTGCAGCGTCATCTATCCAAATTTATTGTACTGCACTTTAGAAATAATAAGCTATCTGAAACGGGCATTGTAGGAATTTCTTGACAAGAGTTTTGAGATGTTTTAAAGTGGATAATTTTAATTTCTGAAATCTTGTATGTCTGTTAAAATTTGTTACAGAAGTGTTATGATTGATAATCTGCAAGCTACTTATAGAAATAAATTATCATTAAAATAATTATTAAATATTAATTAAAATGTTAATTTAAAAATTAGTTAAATGATTATTAAAATAACTATTTATCTTTATTAAATAGTTATTTTTTATTAAATATATCAATAAGCGTTTTATTTTATCTTAATGAAGTGAAAAAATTTTTCACACCTTGCACAATTTATTGAAAATTTTATGTTATATAAAATAAATGCATTTATCGTTATATGAAAATCACTTTTTTATGTATATTTTATTTAATTTAGTTTACTCAGAAAGGAAAGAAAATTTTACTTACATAAGTATACTTAAGTGAAATCGTTGAATATAAAATGATATGGGTAAACATTTAACGTACGGTCACCCTTGGCGAAATTTTCAAAAAGTCGCCAAGGGTGACCGTATGACGAATTTCCGATCAAAAACAACGACGGGAGGAAAATGGTTGAAATAATGACAAGTATTTCATACATTGTTGGTATCTAACAATATGCTCAACTAAAAATTAGTTAAAAAACTAACAAAAAATGCAGATTTATAAATTTCAAACATCAATGGTAAAATAATAAAGTTGATATGTTAAATTATCCATAAAATATTTTGATTAAATTTTATATTAATGAATTTAAATCAGTAAATATTCATGAGAAATTAATGACAAATAGAGTTGCCAAAATACTAGTTTGTCGGGTTTTCCAGTAAAATGTTCGTTAAATTTGACGCCAAAAAGAAACGCGCCAATGGTGACCCTACAGTGAAACCGATCCACTAATAAGTTTTTGTCTAAAATTTGTGAAATTTTATAATATAATTTTTAAATATAATAATAATTTTTAATATAATTTTTAACTATAATTTTTAAATATTTGTTTTGTCATGTAAATATATCCATATTTCATTTTATAATTTTAAGTTATTCTAATAAATAATAGACAATTCAATAAATAATTTATTAAATATCTTTATAAAATATTTACTAAAAAAATAATTGACTATTAATCTTAAGTATACAAAATATTTTGTGTAATTTGTGAAATTTTATAATATAATTTTTTACTATAATTTTTAAATATAATAATAATTTTTAATATAATTTTTAAATATTTGTTTTGTCATGAAAATATATCCATATTTCATTTTATAATTTTAAGTTATTCTAATAAATAATAGAAAATTCAATAAATAATTTATTAAATATCTTTATAAAATATTTACTAAAAAAATAATTGACTATTATAATCTTAAGTATACAAAATATTTTATGTAAACTACTCTCTGTCTCTCTCTCTCTCTCTCTATTCTCTCTGATTATCAAAAGAGGAAAAACACTGATAGATATATAAGTTCTTTAATTAATGTTATAACATTTAATATTTTTTTATTAATTATTTTACAACTTTTTATAAATAAATTTCTAAGGTGTGAATAATTAGGTGCACATAATGAAACACTGAAGCAATATTATATTTCTAATTCTTTTACTGATATAATTTTGCGATAGTTGAATAAATGCCTTAAAATATATTGTAATTTTTAAAAAAAGTTCAGGAAAAATTTGCTTTTTTCAAGCTACTCTAATGATTTTGTATATTTATCAAGATAGCAACACTGCTTATATACCTCTTCGAAAAAGAGATTTTTAAAAATCGAAAATATATAAACTGGATGTAATTTTAATCTTTATTTTTTATGAGCAAATTTGTGATGAAATTGCTTGTTTAGTAAATTTAAAAATTGCTGCCACTGAATTTGAAACTACTTATTTCACATGACTTTTGTGAATGAGTTTCCTTTTTTGCAGATTCATAATGTGTTGACTTCTTGTGTAAACAGTCAAATGACCCCGACCGAAGCTGCAACATGGATGCCTATAATGGAGGTAAATCCCATTCATATTTTGTACTGAAACTCATGCTGGCAATTTTTTCGATACTGTAGCTACCATCCTATATTATCAACTAGCGAATGTACCGTCTGTCTAGCGCCAGTTTGTGGAAAAAAGACCCGTTCCATTTTCGACGGGAAGAACCAAAAGAGATGTATCAGTTTGGACTTTTGAATGCCTTGAGAATAAAATGAAGTACTACACCTTAAATTCCGCTAATTTATTACTAATATTAAATGCATAAAAACGTTAATTTCGTAAATGTAAATACAATTAAAAAAAATAGCGACATGAGTTCTGATGCAAATATAGCAACATTCTCCAAAAAATAAATATAAATTATATAATATAACTTAATTACTGAACTATTAAATAATTTATATAATAGTTCAGATATTAGACTGATAAGGTATTCGGTAGCAGAACCACGATTTAGATTAATTAGCACTTTATTCCATGCAGCGATTTTTAATGGTGGATGGAAAGGATAAGAATTTTCATTTACATAGACGGAATTCATATAAGTTGGAAAACGCTCCGAAAGACAAGGGTTTGAACTCAACTATCATTAAACTACGAGAATTCGGTTAGACGCTTCTGCCTTTTGCTTCATGTAACTTTCTCAGGGTAAGTGCTTAGGAGTTTTTCGTATTTCTTCCCTTGCGGCAATTTTGTACACTTATCTATGATCAGGAACGTAATAATAAGCAATGGCTGTGAAAATCCCTTTATGGCATATTCATATGTTGCAAATCACTACATAAATTATGGTAAATAATTTGTTTTGAGTTCGTTTGAAAGAGGAATTTCTCAATAAACTTTAACTAAATGGTCTCCTAGGTAAAAGCGTATGACTCAATTTCGTAAGAAATGGATTCAGTACCCAACCCTGCAAATTCTGCTAAAAGAGCCTATTTTTAAGCTTGATTTTCTTGTTGTTAATATTGGTGTTGGAAGAGGAAGACCCTACTCGGATTTCGATGTCACCATTTGATCATTGTCCAAACTATGTCTGTGCTTGGCGACTTCTAGGAAACAACAAAAACCATAATACAGGGCTATCATATATAACTCATTCATTTTGAAAAGGCTACATTTTTAATAGTATTATACGCATACGCATAAAAAATACATGAAAAGAATCTTAAGCACACTAAGTTTGTGCATCCACTTCAAATATTCATTATGTGTTCATTCGGTAACCCACCAAACATTTTTACGATTATCGAACACATTCCACAAATTTTGTTCTAAACTGCTCATGTTTTTGAAATCCTGATACCACTACAGATTACTTTATTTACCCGGTGGTTTTGTTTCATACTATCTACTTACGATTTGTGTTGTAAGCAGACAGTATGTTAGGTTAGTGGCTGTCGCTGTAGTAACGAGAGCCACCATTTCAGGTGGGAGTTATGAATTGACAAAATTTTAAGTAATACCATATGTTATTCTCAAGGCTTTCCCTAAGACAACAGTGGTGACTTTTTTCCATCATTAGTGGAACGTGTATTGTTTCCACGGCAACAGACAGCCTCAGACAAATTAACCTCATTACAGATAAACAGTATTCTCTTGTGAAAGCACATTGCACAACTATAACATACGAATCACTAACATATGCAAGGACATACATTGTGATACAAACGAGCCCTGTAGGTTCTTGGAATTCTTGCTTATCACCAAGCTTCTATTAATTTTGAACACGGTCAGGTAGGCTGAGAATTAAAACTAATATAACAGAAGTAGGCACCCTAAAAAGTGCAGTGAAACAATACATTGTAATTATTTATTTTAAAAAAGTCTTAAAAGAGCTGCGTAGACAGATTTGTCACTCTTAAAGTCTAGACAGGTGGAAGTCGATGATCACTTTACCCGATGACCGTAGTGTTGAGAAGGCTTAGATACCGTTAATTATTCCAAAGTGTCCAATATCCCTTTTCTGATGTCATAATTTGGAAGGGAGAGTGTTCGATGAGATGTCCACTTTGTCATTTGGACTTCGAGTGACTACTTATGATGTTGAGAGATTAAAAAACCAAAGTGATTAGTTGCGCTCAGTCTGCAAAAATAGGCTGCTGCAGAGATATAGTTCAAGCCTAACCAAACTCATTGTCTCGTAATTTTAAACCATGTTATGGTGATGAAGTCACACTTGAGGTGGTACTCTTTTCTCCACACCCATTCCACAACAGCGGAAGGATGAACTCACTGGATTGCTAGAGCCCTGTAGGTGGACACGTCCTCAATCCATAGGGCTCCAGCAACTTATCTGAATTACTTATCTGAATTCCATAGTGTCCAATATCCCTTTGCTGATGTCATAATTTGGAAAGGAGAGTGTTCGATGAGATGTCCACTTCGTCATTTGGACTTCGAGTAACTACTTATGATATTGAGAGATTAAAACACCAAAGTGATTAGTTGCGCTCAGTCTGCAAAAATAGGCTGCTGCAGAGATATAGTTCAAGCCTAACCAAACTCATTGTCTCGTAATTTTAAACCATGTTATGGTGATGAAGTCACACTTGAGGTGGTGCTCTTTTCTCCACATCTATTCCACGACAGCGGAAGGATGAACTCACTGGATTGCTAGAGCCCTGTAGGTGGACACGTCCTCAATCCATAGGGCTCCAGCAACTTATCTGAATTACTTATCTGAATTCCATAGTGTCCAATATCCCTTTGCTGATGTCATAATTTGGAAAGGAGAGTGTTCGATGAGATGTCCACTTCGTCATTTGGACTTCGAGTAACTACTTATGATATTGAGAGATTAAAACACCAAAGTGATTAGTTGCGCTCAGTCTGCAAAAATAGGCTGCTGCAGAGATATAGTTCAAGCCTAACCAAACTCATTGTCTCGTAATTTTAAACCATGTTATGGTGATGAAGTCACACTTGAGGTGGTGCTCTTTTCTCCACATCTATTCCACGACAGCGGAAGGATGAACTCACTGGATTGCTAGAGCCCTGTAGGTGGACACGTCCTCAATCCATAGGGCTCCAGCAACTTATCTGAATTCCATAGTGTCCAATATCCCTTTGCTGATGTCATAATTTAGAAAGGAGAGTGTTCGATGAGATGTCCACTTCGTCATTTGGACTTCGAGTAACTACTTATGATATTGAGAGATTAAAAAACCAAAGTGATTAGTTGCGCTCAGTCTGCAAAAATAGGCTGCTGCAGAGATATAGTTCAAGCCTAACCAAACTCATTGTCTCGTAATTTTAAACCATGTTATGGTGATGAAGTCACACTTGAGGTGGTGCTCTTTTCTCCACATCTATTCCACGACAGCGGAAGGATGAACTCACTGGATTGCTAGAGCCCTGTAGGTGGACACGTCCTCAATCCATAGGGCTCCAGCAACTTAGTGAGAGTGAATGTGATCACCCTTCTAATCACAAACCGTTCATCATAGCTTTTGTCTCATGTTGCTTATTTCTACAATCAAATGTCAATTGACCATGAACTATGGAATGATCATCACATCCCATTTGGTTCATAATAGATTTCAAATCACATAATGTTCAAGTCACATAATGTTAAATAAAAAAAATGATAAGCAATAATTTTAATGCCCCGTATTGTTTGTATTTCATACCCTGCACGACACTGAAAATGCAACACCAAGAAACAGGTAGCCAGAAAATTATACAAATTTCCGGGTAGACGCACCTTACCGAGTTATGTAAATGATGTGAAATGCGCAGATCTCAATCTTACGTTGGATAAGATATAGGGTTAGGAACACGTAGAGAGAGCAATATTCACGCCATTATTACTGTTTGAAAAATAATGATTGAAAGTTTGTTCTTGTCGCAAAGGACGTCTATAATTGCACAGAATGCCAGGTTGATTAAATCAGTTCCAGCAGACGAACGAGTTTACGAAACGCATGGTGATCGAACTGCAGGTAGATCTTTGAGGAAAATCTCAGCTGATAGATACATGGAGCGCCCACAGTGCATCGCCAGTAGTGTAGATGGGAGGGAAGAACAAGGAACTGTGGAACGTAGGCGGGTTGCCGGTGGAGCCAGAGTGACGTCAGCACGCATGGATAGATGCATCCAACAAGAGGTGGTGGTAATCCCGTAAAGCATGCCTACCGAAATTCTGCAGCATGTGCAAGACACCCTGGATTCTCCCACGTCGAGCAGAACAATTTGCTGTCGATTGGTTTCTGGTGGCCTATGTTCATACCGTCCGTTAAGAAGACTGCCGTTGACCCCACAACATAGACTCCAACGTCTGGAATGGTTCCGAATTAGAGAGATGTTGATGACAGAGGGGCGCAGGATCGTATCTCAGACGAGTCACGATTGTGTTTTTTCAATGATGTGGCGTCGGCGTTGACGTGAGACAGGTCCAATCCTGAAACAATTGTGGAACACCCCAATGCGGGACAATGCGACATCATGTTTTAGGGCGACATTGCGTATGATTCTAGGTCACCTCTAGTTTGTATTCTCGGTACTATGACAACCCAACGTTACGTGGATGACGTGCTGCTGCCGGTGACACTCCCCTACCTTCAGGAAATGCCCAATGCCCCTTATCAGAAGGATAACTCCCGACCACATATTACTCGCATCAGTCAAAATGACTTGCAAGGTGTATAGCTGCTTCCTTAGCCACCATGCTCTTCAGATTCCTCATTTATCGAACACGTTTGGGACATGATTAGACGCCATTTGCAGACCCTGCCACAGACTTCTTCAGAATATATATATATATATATATATATATATATATATATATATATATATATATATATATATATATATATATATATATATAACTAATGGCATTTGTATAACCAGTCTTGCCTTAAAGATATCGAAACTTCTATCTTGACTTATACAACAAGATCAAATGTAACATTCTTCTCCATTTCTTCAAAAATGGCTGGGATCGAATTTGTCATATTCCACTTAAAAGAACATAAGTAACCATTAGGCCATAGTGAGTAACTTTTGTTCAATTTATCGTTGCGTACTTTCGCAAACGAGGGTTAATTTGATCGGGACCTATAATTTGTGTTCCGAAACTCCCACAGCCAAGATGGGACTCGAACTTACTAATTTATGAAATTGAAATTAGACAATTGTCTATATAACCTCCATCCGGGCAGATTGTTTTACTATATTTTAAATAAATAAAAGGAAATTAAAGTAACCGAAAAATTGTCTTGGTTTATCATCCAAATTATTTAAACTTGAGTTTATTGATAAAACTAGCTTTCAATCAATAGCGATTTTTTTTAAAAAAAAAAAATGTCATTTTTCGATCTCTATCTAATAAAAAAATAATTTAATTAATTCTATAATCTATACTTGATCAAATTCAAACAATACATGATTTACACATTATGAACATTGTATAACTTGAAAATATTGTATAAAATTTGTATCTTTCCAAGCTTACGTTTACGGAAAATTTCATATCTTCAAAAAAGTGCCTGTTATTTTTCTAAAGAGCTAATAAAATCCAAAGTTCTCATTTTTTATTTTAAAGATAACTGCTATCTTTTATTTCATGATATGAAACTGAAATTCACAAGAGGTGCACTAGAAACACAAGTGATAGCAAAAAAAAAAAAAAAACATTTTTTGCACATGATAAACGATATTCTGTGTTAATAATGGTGTGAAAGTTTCAGAACTTCGAATGTAAAGCAATAGTTGGATAACATAATTTTATTTTTTCTGTGTGGTATCAATTCCTGTATCAAATATCATTTTAATAGCTATTATTACACTTTGTTGTTTCGCAAATTTTTCTTCGTGAGATGTAATATTAATTTGGCCAGCTATTTTAAAAATAAAAAATTGCCTACTACATTTACTGTTTCTTAAATCCCTTTCTTATTAAGAAGTCGGTAGAAAAAAAAACTTGATTTTCTGTTTGTTTGCAATATATGGTTCCAACTGTCTATTCCTGCCGACATTATTTTCTTAGTAAAGCTTCTAAACACTGTAATAACCTCGTAATTTTAACCATGATCAAGTGAGACACCTGAGTTGACACCATCCTCTCCACACCTAGCCAGTGGAAGGGCATTGCAATCACGACATGTTTTACTTGCCTCACTTGAAGTTAGTGAACACGACGTATCTTCCATTGGATCAGGTATCGAACTCTTCACCTCCCGGTCGCGAAAACGACACCTTTCCTCACAAAACGACCGAGGATTATTTTCAATATTGTATTAAGCATTCAAGTTACTATTTTTTCCGATTCGGGAGTCGTTATACACATATTAATCATTTTATAATTCTCATCAAGAATCGAGTGACGATGTTCAATCCTCTTTACTAAATTTTCGCATTTATTGGAGAGATATTAGGGGACTATATGTGAAATATTAAGTGAGAGATATTTCACTTATTGACGCATTAAATTACTTTAAAAATGGTCTTCGGCAGTTTCAAAATCGAGATGTTACCATCTGGTCGGTCTATCGAGTAATGCATTTCACAGTAAAACATCTGGGTCTCCTTGCAGATTTGAATTTGAAATACTTGATAATTGTAACTACACAGACTAATATGCTATTACCGGAGATATGCTGAATTTATGTGCTTAAAAGGGCTTAAATTAGTGTGAGTATTTGATTGTCTTCTAGTTTTCTTTCCTTGGTAAAAAACGGGAATGCAACCGCTTGTCAATAAATTCTGCTTAACCAGTACGCTGTAGATGGTCAAAAAAAATTTTATTTTGAAGCTATCAGAATGACCGATCAAAAACCTCAAAAGAATATATCAACGCTTTATTATAATTATTTTAATAATAGGGTAATTATGCAAATAACTATTGTTTTTAAATTATTATACTTATATAACAGCTTGTTGTTTTTCACTTTCAATGAATTTATAGGTTACTAAATTGTCATTTATCAAAAACTAAAAAGTGTGATAAGATATATTGCGAAGAAAAGTAGAAAATTTGTGTCTGCCATAAAATATGATTCATTAGATTCTAGAAATTTCACAGATGGAAAACCAAAATCAAGTGACTCTTACCGAACTCAAGGTCTTCTACTCCGAAAAAGGCATCTTACCATTAAATTAAAATAAGATCTTATCAAAAAATAAGTTAGTATTCACTTGGAAGTCACAGAATTTTTTGTCTCAAATAAATTTTTCCATTCAAAAGCTATTAACTAGCACTTAGTCTCGTATGGTTTCAATCTGATTGTTTCCACTGCATGTCTCTCGATATTTTACATGCTAATTTCTTATACACATTATTTTTCTTCTGTTTTTCAGGACTGTGCTCGGGAAGCTACTGATTCTGCAAGGACTGAAGATACCATTACTATGCCTAGAACATATGTCAATACATTGTTCACAACATTGTAACAAGTGAAAATGCCATGCCATTATTGTACTTCAGAGTATCTCGTGGATAAAATAAATATTCTTTGTTTTAAGAAAATGTCTTATTTTATTTAATTATTTTTTGTTTAAATCTTACAACACACTACTAAACGTATGGTTAAGTCAGTTTACAAAATTTTTTTTTTTTTTTTTTTTTTGTCAAAATCTTGTAAAACACTTCTAAATGTACGGTTGATTTTAGTGGGATTTGCTGATTTGGAATTAGCACTAACAGTGATGAAACACGCTCTTTGTTCACTTTTAATAAAAAAAAATTAAATCCTGAAGAGCTGAATATTTTTTTCACAAAATTAAAAAGAGAACAAATGCACTGACATTATAGTCAACTATCAGTATTCCGGTAAAGTTTTCAGAAATAACTACGTTTTATCGCCAAATAAATGATTTTGTGCCAAATGTTACAATCTTTTGTTTTTATTCTTCTTCGAGAGTTGGCGTATTCTAAATCTCACTTGATTCAATTTTTTTCAAACTTAACAAGATTTTTCCGAGAATTTCCTATTAATATTCTTATGCTTAAAAAGTATTTTCTCAATCGTATTATCATATTTTAAAGGCATGCTTACTTCAAATTCAGTTCAGTTAAGGCATCACGCGTTCATGTATCTATATTATTTCGTTTCCTCTTCAACTTCAGGTGAAATCTTAGAATAACATAAGTTTTATTGGTAAACAAAAGATCGTGAATAGACGAGAATTTGTTAAAATTAGCAATCCTCGCATTATAAGCAAGTTGAAGAACGTTCTATTATTATTGAAAGTCTTTTAAACTAATAATTATGTGCATACAGTTAGAAGTCCCCTATGATTTTAATTTCTAAATTTGAATTGAAAAGGATCAAAATTATATATTAGACTATACAGCGCCTACATAAAGTTTATTCAAAAGCAATGAGTCCGTACCTTTGCTAAAATGATGTTGTAATTGTATCATCATGCTTCCCTGCAACAGCCTTGAGTTGTGTTCTACGAGTTAGATAGAAGCTACCGTGTGTAAGTCATTTAGAAGCAGGGACGAAGCAGAAGATCCACAATATTTGACTTACCACCCGTAAAGGTATCATTTCACATGGAGGACATTGAAACCACGACGTGATTCAACCACCTTTAGCGGTAATGACGTATCTTAGGTTAAGCTGGAATTAAAACTCACTACTTTACAATAATGAGAACAAAGCCTTACCATTCTATTCATCATAGCCTCAAAATATACCATCGTGGTCTACCAGTTAGATGGTAGTAGCCGGGTGGAAGCTTACCTAATTTAGAAGCAGGAACTAAGCAAAAGAGCCCTAATAATTTACTTGCCTATGGCAGAAGTATCGTTTCACTTGGAGGGCATTGTGATTACGACATATTTAACGTGCCCCAATTGCCATTAGTTAACACGATGAATATTTGGTTGGGTCCGGATTTAAATTCACTACCTTCCAATAATGAGAACAAACATCCTTAACAACCAGGCCGCCATAGCCTTTAGTATAATGGTGTGGTCTGTGACAGTCCTATGACAGCTGGCTGACTCTAATAATCTTGAGCTGAACTTCAACAAGATAATAATATGTTGATTCTATACCACTGATACTCTTTCATGGAATGTCATCTTGGAATTAAATTCTAGCAAGATAATAGCTAGTTAAATATGGCTTCATTACATATGAACTGCTTTTGAAGTCCATTTATTTTAGAAAATATTAAATAGAAAATTGCTCGACAAACTCCGCCAGCTGCTTCTTTGCAGTTTATATTTTTACCTTATCACAAAGTCACCTGACTTTTCCTCAATCAAAAGTGTTTTCTGATAGGGTAGACCATCAAGTACGAATCTCTCAAAATGCATATTTGAAATAGTAAAGGTTTTCTTGGTAAAATTACCTCAGAATGATATTAGGAATCTCTGAGTGTCACTCTTTACCCAAACATATAAAAGTACATCAATGATGTGCAATGAATCACTGTTGAAAGATCTTATGATATTGAAATTTTAGTTATTTCGTTGCCTTTGTATGAGCTGTACACGTATTTAACTTAAACAAAAACAGTCATTTTCCCCAAAGAATTTTTTCTGTAAAAGAGTTATGAAATGAATCCAACTGACAAAATTTTCTTCTTGATTAGGGATAGGTCACTTTGCTACACTTCCGATTTTTTATTTTTTTCATCATAAGTTTCTGTGCACTACCTCATGATAATGAACCATCATCAAATGACGAGACCGGCAACTTACTGGCACACTTTCCTCCCCGCTAAATCATATTTACGGAGGGACATTGGACATACGGATTTCATTAATAAAACATGACTTCTCTATTCTATGATCTTTACCTAGGTCAAGGCTTAGAATCCTTAACCACTAGATAATAAAAATGATGCTTTTTCCCAACAGACTACCTATTGCCCTTATTTTTTCATCTGTGGTAGAATACATTGCATCGATAAGTAAATTTTTTTTTTTAAAAAAAAATTACTTTTTTCTATAAAAAAGTAATTTAGAATTTTCTTATTTTTTTCGATTAACTGTGGCCATGTAGTCTAATTAGAAAAGATTTTTTTATCATGACCAAAAAATAATGAGTTCCATTT
The DNA here is from genome assembly GCA_030067965.1 of Latrodectus elegans. Classification (NCBI taxonomy): domain Eukaryota; kingdom Metazoa; phylum Arthropoda; class Arachnida; order Araneae; family Theridiidae; genus Latrodectus; species Latrodectus elegans. The sequence goes on from CM057815.1 coordinate 77,401,740, forward strand.
TGATCCAACTAAAGATTGTTTTCCTTAAAATTCCCATTTACATTGAATGTGGAAAGATGTCTAATTCAGGAGCTGACATTGTCATTTGATCTTGGTTCAAGATTGTGGTGTGGTAGGCTGTTTGGTTAGAATCAATAGCTAGAAAACAGATCAGTAACCTAACTTAAGCCTCAAATGTCTTATGATAAAATATTTTTATCATTGTCTTCTTAATTTAACTAACACATCGAAATAAGGGCTTATTCTTAGCCAACAGTGTGGCGATAAAATGCAGTGAGCGAATGTTTTCGTGCGTTTAAATGACGTAAGTTGAGTTTAATGACGTAAGTGATAACGTACATGTGCGAAATTTGTTTCGTGTGCAAGTAATTTTTGAAGCATTTGATTAGTAATTTGTTTTTATTTCTTTACTGTATAGTGCTTTGCTCGAAAATTGGAAATATTGCCAAAGCCGCACAGGGTCCTAGAATGTTACCGAATTAAGCCTAGTAAAATTAAGCCTAAGCTTTCTGGAAGTCAAACGTTAGGTTATTTTAAAACAAACATAATGATCCATATTACGTATATCTTAATCAATTAGCAATTGTGTATGGGATAAGTTGAGATCTGTTAGGCTGGCCAAGCAGTAATCAAATCTAGATTCCAAAGAAAACTTGTAAGATCATTTGGTTCTTCAGATGTAAACAAATTAAATTGGTATATGAATTAGATTGATTTGTTTGTTGCTGAACGCCAACTTTCGCACGTGAGAACTTATTAGACCAGGACATATAGTTTAAACTGTATTCTGAACCACTGCAAACATCTATGTTCTAGTAGGATTTGAATTCACAAACCGTTGAGCAATGGCTAGAGTCTTGATCAATGGTTACGGAATTCGGCATTTTATTGTCTGTTCAACAGAACGTGAGTTGAAAGTGGCCATCATTGATAAATGGGACAAAATTTCCCAATTTTTATCCGGAAACGTTATTAATTCAATTAAAACTCGAGTGTTTAAAATTATTCAGAAAAATGCGGATCAAAAGATTTATTTAGTTTAGTAAATATTATTGTTCTAACTAGAGTGGTAATATTATTTTGTCACAAATATTTAAATAGAAAAGTGCTTACGAATGTTGATAAAATATTTGAAATATTTAAATATCTCTTACAAATAACATGCATATATTTCAAACTTTATTAAATCATTTATATCAACTTAATTTAATTTGTAAAAGTATTATTTACAGTTATATAAAATACAAAAACTGCAGTGATTTTATAAATTTATAGCTTTTTATGTAAACATACGTGATAATTTAATAATTGATTAACTTACTCGTTTTGAATATATATTTTATGTTTTAAAATACTTTTGATTATGCTAAAGTTTATTTTGCTTTGATAGTTTCAGAGTTTGCTCGCTATTTGAGTCGGAAAACTGTTAAAATTCCACGGTTTCAACTATCATTTTAACCATGTAAGTGAAATAAACAATTTTTCCTTTAGAAAAAACATATATATTGCAGAATAAAATATATCTCATAAAATATATCATAAAATATATCTCATTCATGTTATTTCTTTACGCTTTCATGCGGCATATTCTAACTTACAGATAAATATATACACTATTTAAATTTTCCCTTTCTTCCGAAAATATACCTATAAAAGAAATCAATGGAATAAAGTCTATGAACTGCCTATTTCAAATAGTATCAATATCATCAAATTTTAAAATTTTTATAAATTATTTATTTTTTCTAATTTTTAGAAGGATTGTCTTATATATACTTTCTATAGAAAAAGTTTATACATTATCCAAATAAATAATTGTCACGTAACCAAATTAAATGAGAAAACAATGGTAAACAAAATAACAATGGCACTCAATAAAACAGTAAACAAAGAAACAGTAGCTACACAACAATAGCACGACTACCAAATGTTAGAATTATTCATAATAATTTCTATAATTTGGATTTAAAACAATAAATAAAACAACAATACCTACACAACAATAAAACGACTTTAAATATTAGAATTATCATGATACATTTCTATAATTCAAATTCTGACAGTGAAAACTTCAAAATGTTATAAAAATCGGGTAATTTTTAAGTTGTTTATATCTATTGCTAGCTGCTACTAAATTGATCTTCGACAGTGTAAAAAATTTTGATTCTGCAGAGCGATATTTTGAAAAATATCATTTTTCTAATAAAAGGTACTCTTGACTGATAAGTCATCTGTTGCTTGAAATGGTATGTTCAATGAATATATTTACATTTAATAAAATAAATTTGTAAAGCAAAATTCTAGATCCATACATGGCAAATGCAATCGGCCTTTAGTGGCTACAACTGGCAGAAATATGTTGCTGAAAATAACCTACTTCTCCCTCCACACATAATTTAATTCACAATATTTTGCTTCGTATAGCTGGTTGTAAGTTAACTTGCTCATAAATGTCCTAAGGCCATGTCACAAATAAAACTCATTTGGAATATATAAAACATCAGCTCAACTAAAATTACTTCATTTCATTAATGTATCTTGGGGGTAGAAGTTTTTTAATATGAAGTAGCTTCTTAACATTCATCGAAATTTTATTTAGATCTTTCAATGCCAAATCTGTTATATACTCATCATAATATTCTAATTATTTGCCCTCTATTTATTATTACAAATTTTAATATTTGCCCTCTATTTATTATTACAAATATTTGCCCTCTATTTATTATTACAAATAATTCAATTTTTTTTTACTTGTGATCTAAATAAGTTTTTGACACACATTCTTTAATTTAGCAAAATTCGAATAACATTTGTGAAATCGGGAGATGAGCATTGGTAAAAACTACAGCGAAATTGGATTGCGTTATATATAAGTGAAAGATGACCAAAATCAGAAATAGTTACAACTTTGTCAAAATTTGTACGCAATAATTATCAATTCAGAATGCATTATATATAGTTATTTTATGTTATTAATAGTTATTTTATGTAAAAATTTAGTATTATATTTTCATTATACTTTTTTTTTTCTGTAAAAGTTTTATTTTTGAACGTAATAGAACAACAGGCTGAAAGGAAATTGAAATCAGGGTTGGCCTTAACAACCGACATCTTTTCTAAAACTAATGTAGGTATAGTTTATTATTGATTTACTTAAAAGCTGTTAGAATTTAATTGTTAATAATTAAAATGATATTCATAATACTGAAAGCAACAAATTTGGAAAGCAATTTGATTCTGAAATTCTTGATGTTTCAGTGATTGTAACTTGCTCTAATGTTTCAGGAGATTTGATTAAATTTCATCAGTTTTTTAGAAATTATGATATAATATATAATATTAGATTTTCACAACTCTTATTCATTTCGAGTTTGAGTTTCTTTGTTATTTAAGAACTAAATTTTCTTTCAACTTATCATAATTCAGAAATGGTTAGAGGATAGATTAATAAAATTACTATGATGATTTATACTAGACAAGAATATTCTATCTTCTTTGCTTGCGTGATTGTATATTTTAAGATTCTATATGAAAATTTCTTCAGACTTGTGCATAGAACTTTTGATAATCAATTTAATCGTTCTAAGATAAGACAATTTATTATAAGAGTATGAAGGGAAACAAATAGTATTAAATTTTTGTTTATTTTTTATGAACATTGATTTTCTGCCAAGTGAATCAAATTTCTCTTCATTATCATATATTATTTAAAAAATAATTTAGGTCACAAAAAATATCTGTTCCTTTTTACATTTTGAAAATAAATTACTTTAAAAAATTATATAATTTTTATAAGGCCATACATGCAGTATATATATTGTAATGCAGATATGCGCAAAATGTATTTAAAAATTTAATATGGCAACAAACAATGTGACATTTGGGGAATGGGTGTATGGATTGTGTTACACAAAAATCATAACAAATTGACAAGTTAGTTTCATATTTATTCAATGTATTTAGTTTTGTTTTAATTTAAAAAGGGTTTTTCACTTGAGATTTGTGTGGATCTATTTGAAATACTACCAAACCGTTATAAAATTATCTTTTCTACTTTTGATAACACTGTAGAATATCCAGTTATTACAAATGCAGATTAATTTTATCAGTTTCATTAATGTTTTAGATCTTATCTAATCATTACTAAAATAATATGTACTCATTACAATCCGGTGTTACGCTCTAACAATAGAAATTAGTTTGCATGTGGGATAAGACTCCCTCACGAGTGCCATTCTTCAACGATATTGCCGCGCTTTCTGGCAAAATATATAAAATAAATGCATTCATTTTATTTTCTAATTTTAAATGTTTTTGAAGTAAATAATCCCCTAAATAAACTTATATTTGCATTGCATATGTTATTTATATTTTATTTTCTTCAAACCAGATATCCTAGTTTGACTGTCTTTGCTAAAGTGATTGAAATAAATTTCCAGGAAAAATGTTTCAATGCATAAATACACACGATCTTCTAAAATCAATCGTTTTGAATGATTGATTTTAGAAGATTATAAATTTATTTCAATTTTTTAAAAATTTTTTAAAATGGCTGTTTGGATACTGGGTTAAATAGTTTCTCCAGCTAAATTTCTTTTTGTGTTAATCCAATTTCTGATAAATGTTTATGAATTTTAAGTTTGCCAAATAGTCTATTTATGTATTTTCTTGTAAAGTTTATGCTTAACTTTGCGTAATTTACACTCATTTCCTAACTATGTGTAAATTATTCCCCTGTTTTTCATGATTTGTATGTATTGCAAAAGTACTAAAATATTTCCTGATTGTTAAAAGAAAATGCATTAGTGACAAAGATAATATTCATTCTTAGAAGTGTTTTCTTTTTTTTAATTTCAGTTAAGATTTCCATCTTATGAATAAAATATTTTTTATATTTGTATTGTTTTCTGATTTCAATTTGATTCTTTCTTTGATTACTGAAAAATAGATTAAGTGATTTATTTGTAGCTTGTATTATGTATTCTGTCTCGTCTCTGCTAAGTTTTTATGAGTATGTTAGAATTAACAAAATATCATTAATAATTTATTTTTTTGTGAAATCTATTGATTTTCCATAATTTAGGCTCTAAATTTTCTATTATGTGTAAATTATCAGTTTTTATGATACTTATATGTTGCAAAAGTGTTAAAAAATTATTAAAAATATAATTCCAAATTGCTGAGAGAAACTGCAAAAATTTATTGTTAAAAAACAAATCGTATTTTTTTAGAGAAAAAATTGAAAATTCATGTAAATTTTCTTATTTCAATTGAAATGTTTCATTTTTTAAACTTAAGGTTTTAATTTTTTGCTAACAAGGGATAATCATGAAAAGAATATGCAATTATTTCTAACTGCAAGATGCATTTAAATAAAAAAAATATTAATGCTATGTGTATTTTCTAGAGTATTTGACTGGGATGAAAATGCAATATAAATATGTATTTTAAATTATATTATGTATTTATACATTTCAAGTTTTTTTTTTTTTTTTTTTTTTTTTACGTGATGAGATGATATTTGTATACATTGTCCAAAGTTTCCTTTTCATTTATAAATATTTAGATTTAATCAACAATATTATACTTTGCAATTATTGAAGGAATAAAACTTAACAGATATGTCAGTCTATATATATTTTCATTAAATGTAGTATTTATAATTAAAATTTTTTGTTTTATTTGGAAAGCTATTGCTGTGTATTAAATTTATTTTTATCAATATTGTATCAGTTATAGTTTATCATTAATGGTATGAAATAGAACAATAAATTATAAATGTAATAAAAAATATTTTTTTATTACATTTAGAAAATTTTTAAAAGAAGACTGAAAATATTCCATTAAAAATATTTTCCATTTATAGTTTTAACGTAAATTATAAATCTTTGTGTTTTTCTTGTTTAAATTGATATTAAAATTTTGCCTATTATTTTTTAAGATCCTAGTGTCTCTAAATCGTTTGTCATTAAATTTGTATTTTGTAGAACTGATCTTTACAGTGCACTTGTATGTATCTCTGTGTTTGTATATATATAGGGCATATATGTGTACCTATAATTTATGTACCACATTTTAAAAGATAAAGCATTTTTACTTATTTAGAGTTCTTAAAGTTTATTTCATAATTCTTGTCATAACAATACTGAAAAATAAAGTGATAATTATAAATGTATAAAACAAAAGCACATTTTAAATCATAATAGACATAAATATACTAATGTAATAAAAATATCATTTGAATCCATTTGAAATTGTTGTTGAATGGCTTACAACTACATTACATTTCTACACAATTGACAAAGTATAACATTAATATATTAAAATAGTGTTTTACTATTTTCATAAAATGAAAAATATGCTTACTATTTTTAAAAAAAATATATAGTAGGACTTAAACACTTATTCTAATTATTATGAAGAAGAGAAAAACGTGGCAGTTTATTATTTTTTATAATATTTTTTCAATTATTGATTTTGCACTTGCTAATACTCATTTTTCCAACAGGTGACTCGTAAGGGTTAGGGCTGGTCAATGTGAGAGCCCTTACGATGTCCGGTTGGGCTCAAAGGATGCACCGTGGAGCTGCAACTTTGAGCAATGTTGTAACATGTGGTCATACAACAGTTCCTTATCCTACACGAATGGAAAAGTGAGCATTCTTTAAAGTGTTTATATTAAGCTCAAGTTGTATTTTTTCAAAGTCACATTGAAATGTTTTTTTGTCTGAAAACTTATTAAAAACTATTTTTTTCTGTGTATCAGTTAAATATATGATAAATATTTTATGTAATTCATAATACATACATTTTTTAATATCTAATCTAGTGCCATTGTATCAAGCTAGTAGCTGAATGACTATTGGTCTTGCCTTTGGTTTAACAGTTCATAAGTTAGAATCCCACTTTGGGCATGATTGTCTGTAGCGATGGCCAGGACACCTTAAATTGTGTGTCCTGGTCCAGTTTGCCCTTGTGTGCAAAAAGTGACTGTTGAGCAATGAACTGATAAACAAAGATCTGGTGTATTTGAAATAAAGATTATAATATAGCTAAAAATACAAAATCAAAAGTGCAAATAAATAATTTTTATAAGTAATTTAATTTTTAAAATTTCTTAAAAGAAAACTGTATTATAAGAATCATATACATTGTTTAATTTTAAGACACTGCTGCAGTGGCATTATAACAATTAGAATGAATTGCAGTAGACATCAATTCTCGAATTTTAATATGTTTTTCTCTTGAACGATTAAATCTTCAGATATAAATTAGTGTATTATACTAGTGGTGTAGAAGTAGTGCTCTTCCCTCCCCAGCCACTGATCAGAAATTCAATCCACATTCTGAGCAATGTTGACTCAGTCTTTCACACTTACAGTATGCTTGATATAACCAAGTGCAAGAACTGAGTGTTTCATGTTAGGTTGATCACCAAATAGACATATGCTTTGCACCCCAGGGCCTTTTGATCATGAAAACAGATTTGGGCATTGTAATCCTTGGCCGTCATATGGGCTGTTATGCCATTGAGTTTGAATATGTAAATTATGAAGGTGAATTTTCAAATTAATTCTTATTTTTCAGTGTGAAATGTGACTGATATACATAGGAACTCCTGTTATGCTATCAGCAAGGAGATTGATCAGTGAAATCTGGTAGCAGTTTTTTCCTATGCAGTTACTTTTTGAAATTGACAGCCAAAATGTCTTAAAGGTAGAATGTAAAATAATATCAGATGGAATGACAATTCAATGACGATGATTTATTTTGTGTCTAGCAACATTCCGTCTAATATTGTTTGTTGAAAAGTGATTTCTATGATATTTTAAAAGAATAGCTACACAACTATACCAATAAAACATTGGCTTACTTTGAATGAAGATTAAAGCCGTTTTCCATACACAATGTTGCCCTTCATAATTATTCTAGGAGTAAAACTGCATTTTATTTACAATTTTGGGCAAGAGATTTTTATGCAACACACTTATCACAAATTGGAAGGTAACATTTTATATTAAGTCATATGTTTCCAATGAAATTTAATTTCGCAGATACATGAAAGAATTTATTGCCTGGGTGTAATTGAATGAATTGTAGTCTGACTTTCATTTCATGCATTTAATTTTCAACTCATGTTTAATAGTTTACTAATTTAGAGCCTTTGAAACTACTAGGGTTCCCTCCCTCATTGGCAGCCATTGCGTCTTTTTTCGTAACCTAGTTAAGCGCATTGTTTTTAATGTGCAAACTTTAAACTTAAATGCTTACACAGTCTTCTTTGAACCATTAAATATTAACTATATACCAAAAATCAAACCAGAAGATTAAACTGCACCCAAAGAAAAAGTATTTTATAAGTACATTATACATAATTGGAAATATTTAAAAAGCTTTTGTTTTCCAGTGTTCACATAAGGAGAAATTTTTATGTTTCATAATGATAATTCTATAAAATGCTATTTGCAACTGAAAAATAGTTAATATGTATGATTAGCAAAAATCTTAAACTAAAACATGTAATATTTATTTTGTTTTCTCTGCTTGTTACTGCTCTGTAAATTCCAGTATATACTTAAATAAAATTTAATATGTACATTCTGTAAATGCTCTTTGTGTTAAACAAAAGAATTTTTAGTGTAAATTTTAATTAATCTGTTAGTTTTTAATTAATTGTAATTGAAAATAAATCTTACAAGTTAATATAAAATTTTAAATACACTTTGTTCTATTATTTCTTCTCTGAAGAGTGCCTCACCTCATTTATAATTCTGAATACAGTTTTAATAATTAGAAAAGCTTGTCACTGGTTTCTATGGTTTGATGTATAAAATAAAGGTTTAAATTTCAGATTTTTTTTATATTATAAAAAAATTATGCATTAGAATATTTCCATTGATATGACTACTAATTAATAAGTTACAGCATTACTCTTTTTAGTTATTTTAAAAACTTATTTTTCATATGTGTGAAAAAAATTGTATATTTAAAAATTATAGAATCTTGCATTGAAGAAAGTCTACTAAATCTGCATTATTATAATTTTTTTCTGATCTAATTGTCTTTATAATTTCAGAGTTAAGTTTGGAGTAATACTTGATCAAGTATGTAAGCATGATATACCTGGACCATTATTAGTAAGTTATATTCAAAATATATTTGTAAATTTAAATACTTTAATTAATAAATATTTTATTCTGAAATATTGCTATTACTTGTGAGATAATTTTTGTTGCATTTATGCTTTTTTGATGATAAATAAAAAGGTTTTTTTTTTTTTTCTTTTACAATTCTAATTCTAAATTAATCTTTTAAAATTTATCTAGAATTAAAAGCTAGAATAGTGGAATTAAAAACTTCAATTTAATTTCTAGATTATGTTAAAGGCAATTCCAGGTTCTTTCCTATTATGATACTTGAATATAGCATGTTAATTAAAGTTTTCTTAATATCTAATATGTACTTATTGTCAAAAAAGAAAGAACAATTTTTTTTAACAGCTTTCAATTTTATGCTAGCTTCAATACTGTGCTAAATAACTTGTTTCAGTTTTTTCATATCAATATATATTAAATATTCATTAAAAGAAGATTTTCTTTATTTGAATAAAATATCTACTTAAAGTTGATTTAATTTAATAGAACTGAAATTTTGAACTAATAAATTTTATAAAATTTGGTATTGATTTTTAACAAATCACTTTAAATTTTTACCTTTATATGTATTCTTTTGATTTTTATAATTTTCCTCTAAATTTAGAAAAATCCTTTCTTTGGAAAAGATAGAAATTCAAATGAAAAAAATTATATTTTATATAAAATATTTAAAATTCATTAATAAAGAGGTATGTAATTGAAATGTAAATTATTCTATATTTTAAAATTGTAGACATTGTTTTTGATTTCATATTTTCAGTTCTAATTACTTTTCTGTTTTGTGTAGTGTCTATTATAAAATAAAATTTAAAATAACAAATTTTAAGATTAATAATATCAGTATTTGCATCAATATGTCTGTTTTTAAGTATGTCTGTATAAAATAATCAGGCTTTGAAAACAGTAATTAAAATTATGAAAGGAATAAGTCCTTTTATATATTAAGGAATGTCTAAATATAAAACAAGTGTTTTTTCTTCTTAATTCTAAGTTTTTAAAAATGTTTCTAGGTTTCTAATTTTTGTTCTAAATTTCTTTTTTAATAGTTATATTTCTAAGTTTATTATTCATTTATTTATTTAAAAAACTTATAATCATAATTTTTGAACTATTTATTGATTTAAATAAGTAAATAGGATTTATATTTTCTTATTTCATATTTAAGGGCTATAAATGTATTTTAAGATGAAGTACTCTTCAAACTGTATAAAAAAAAAAAAACAAAATTTCGTTTTTAATTCTGAACACTTTTTCTTCTTTTTTAATATTATGTATATACTTGAAAATTATTTGTTCCTATTTTAAAAAAAAAAAAAAAAACACTTAAAACACTTTTAATTTTTTTAGTATTTTGAAAATTAAAAATTTTAGTTTAAGAAAGAAGAATATTTATGTGTAGATTCTATTACTTAACTTTTTTAAAATTTAAATGTGCGTTTGGAATATATAAAAATAATTGATGAAATTGTGAATATTCAGTTAAAAATGTTGGAAAACAGGAATCTTTTTTTTTCATTATATTATTGAATATAATTGGAAGGAATATAAACTTGCTTTAATATTGCAAAAACTGGAATAGTTTCCTAAGAAAGATTTAAGTACTATAACTTAAAACTTGTGTAAAATTTATGTTAGAGTGTGAATCTTTCTTCATATTTTGTTAATATGTATAAGAAATAGCAAGAAAAATTTCAAAATCTGCAAACTTTTTAAAATTAATAACTTAAATGTTAAAATGTGATTGAAAGGAAATGCAAATTTGTTTGACATCAAGGTTTGGATTAAAAGTACCCCTATTAAAATGGTTACATTAAAAAGAAATACAGATTACTGAAATTTATTAAATAAATATATTATACTGTAAATAATAAATAATAAATGATTAAATTTTAAATAAATTTTGAATCATAGCTTTTGGAAAAAACAATACCTGACACAGCCACCTCTTACAGAAATAATAATTGTTATGTTTTTTGTTGATCTCATCAATGAAAATGCTCCAGTTTGTAATGTGTCTAGAATAGCTTGAATGTTGTTACTTTTTTAATAATCTATGTTGCTGCAAATGTCATATGTCTGTTGTTGTTACACCAGCATGCTTCTCCATACCTAGTCCTGGGTAGGGCACTACCAATTAGTGGAAGCAACCGGATGGAGTATCTTTGCGCTTTTGAATCAGAGACTTTTCAAAAGACCAACAATACTTGGTGTGCCACCCCCAGAGGTATTATTTCACTTGGAGTACATTGGGACAACATCCTCTTAATGCCCCATCTGCTTTTAGTGAATACGAGGGATTTTCTGTTAAACTGGAATTCAAACTTGCTACTCATCAATAATGGAACAACACTCTAATCAACCAGATCATTTTAGTCCTTGTCATCTGGCAGTTCATGCAAACAATTCCATTTTTTTTTATTTGGTTCTTGTGATCCCAACCAATGGAAGCAGCAATATTGCGGTGCAATAAATTAAACTTGGTAAATTATAATTCAACTTTTTACAAAGTCAACATGTCCTGGTAAATATTTCTCCTTCTCAAAGGAGACTTCATATCAATTTTTCATTGGACAACAATATTTGGATATCATTTATTCATCTGAAATATGATGCTTAATTTTTTTAAATATATCGTGTTAAAAACTGTTCAAATGTTACAGATAAAAAAAAAAAAAATCAATCCTTATTAATAAAATTAAGTTTAAAATTTTCAAGTGGTATAAAGTTTTAAATTTAGATAATTTAAAAATATAAAGCTTATATTTATAAATTATAAAATATATTAATATATTATAAAATAAAATAATTTTAAAGTTTTAATTTTAAAAGCTTACTTATATATATCATTATGAAATAACATTTGGAATAATGAGAGACTTGAAATCAACTGTTGATGTGTGTATTTACATTTATTTTTCAAACTTAAAATTCTAATCTTCTGGGTATCTTTGCGATCTTTATGTTATTCTACATTTGAATCAATGTAAGTTTTAGGTTATTTTTTTCAGTTGAGAAATATATTGTAAAGTCTGTTGTGCTTGTCATTAATAACTGATTTTTTTATTAATTTGAGTTTTATGTATTGGAATTATGATTTTACAAAATACTTTTTTACTAATAATCCTTATTTATTTTTAGATACTCATTTTGAAATTGAACAAAGAAGGTCCTTACAAAAAGGATGTCTTTCGAGCACCTGGGCATCAAGGTAATATGAAGAAACTCATTCACTTCCTTCAACATGGTCGTCTAGTCAATATAGATAACTTCTCTGTCTATACTATTGCATCAGTCTTAAAAGTAAGAGCAATTTTTTCAATTGTTATCATCTTATAAGATGCTCAAAATCAGAATTAGCTGTCTTATAATTTAAATCCTATTATTGTTGCTTCCACTTTTATATTCTCAATCATTTTTCTTTTTAAATGAAAGTTTAGGATTTTTGACTTTTAAGCATGTCAGAAATTGTCTTAGTCATTAAAAGATTTACTCCGCAAAAACTGACAAAATATTTAACTACAAATTTTAGCCCTGAGTTTTTTTTTTTTTTTTTTTTATAATTGTGGCTTAATGTTTTTCTTTTGGTTTGATATGAAAGTTCAGGAGAATTGTTTTGGTGCTACCTTTTGTCTCTTGGTTACTTTTAAAAATTTCACTCATTGCATTTATAGCCATAGTTATCATTGAAAATCTTTTTTTAGATTTTGTATGATTTTATAGACAAACACTGCTTGGTCTGGGCAAATTTTTTTGCTTAATTAAAAATTATTTTCATCTTATAGGTTATAAGATAAGATCACTTCATTTGAAGGTCTTATAATTTTGATATTTTCAAATTCTTTAAATTCTTTATATTTGCATCGGATCACGTGATTAGGTAAAGATTATTAGCTTGCTAATTGTATTGTATCATGTTTCATGAATAGAAATTCTTAAGAAAACTTCCTGGTGGTATTTTTGGACCAGAAAATGAAGAGGCTTTGTTTGACATCATTGACATAGAAAATCTTGAAGAAAAACGAGACAGAATTCATAGGTAATTATTGTAGTTCTAAGTATTATTTTTTAAGGTATTGTGTGTGTGCGTGTGTGATTTATGGATTGTGTATATAAATATATGTATACATACTATGTAAATCCTGTAAATAGATATAATTGAGTCTTTTTTAAAAGTTAATTTACCATGTTAATTTTTTGAAATTCATAAAATATTATACCCTTATTTTTTTCCAAAAGTAATTAAATCAAGTTTAGTTTTTCTTAATATTTAAAAAATATGTTTTAACTGTTATGATTTTTAAGGTATATATATGATTAGATTTTTAACTTGATTTTTATGAATTTTCTGATTTGTCACACTTTTGACCAAAATAATCACTTACCTATTCAAATCTATGATATAGGTATTGGAATCGAATATTTTAATGAAAAAAATGGATTAGTAATTGTTTCTTTTAAATATTTTCATATAAAAATGTATATAACAATTTTTTTTACTTTTTTGATACTTTTTTATATGTTAAATAAGTTTATTTAAATAAATTAATGTTGATTTTCTAATCATAAAAATTTAAGATTACATAAATTACCAGTTTTCTTTTAATATATTGAGAACTTAATTATCTGAAGAATGTCATATCTGATTTTTTCCTCCACTAATTTAATAAAAATATAAAAGAGCAAAATTTTACAAAAAATAGTAATTTTTTGGAATCAAACATTTTTGTGTTTTGGAACATGTATTCTTTTATTATATTTTCTTTAATTTTACATAATGCTACTAAATTTTGGGTAATTTCTTATTATTTGCTTTACTTTTAGAATATTGCATTTTGTGTTTTTAGTGAAGATTATTATTAATATTGCCAAAAATTCTATTTGTTTATTTTCAAAAATATCATCTCACCCTTAGAATTGCTTTTTTAGTACAAAGTAAAGATTAAGAAAATGATGCTAGTGTTTATTTTTGCATTTATCTCAAACCAAGCTTATAATATTTCTAATCATACTTTATATACACATACAGATATATATATGTATGTATACACACACACACTTAAAAATCATTCTAGTTGAATGAAAAATCTATTCTTTTCATCATTTTTTAATATCCAGTTTTTAAAATGTTTATTATTAATATTGCTAATTATGTTTCCTATTTTTCTATGTATAAAGTTAATGGTTAAATAGGTTGGTAAAAGAAATTAAAGAACTTTGATTTATAATCTAACACTTAGCATATTTGATTCTTATCTTTGGAATAGTTAATGATCCACTCTAAACTACAGGTATTGATTGAATTAATCCTCATATACCGAAATGATTGAAAAGTGACAAATAAATGAAACTTATTGTCTAAGTTGAATTCCAACTCAGGCATAAATGGTTGTGATTTAAAGTATACTTTAAATAGCATTCTGGTTGCACTGCCATGGGCAAATCAAAATCATAGAATGACTAATTATTGTTTTCTACTATTAATAATTATATTTAATTAATAAAAAAATATTTTGTCATACGTATATTTGATTAAAAGTGTAAAACTGTTCCTTTATGGAAGTTTTTTTTTTTTTTTTTGAATGATAGACTGCAGTGTACTTCTTAATGTGTATTAAATTTTTAATCAAAATGAGCTGATTAAAACACATTATTAGGCTCATAACATCACTTCCTGTTGTTGCTCAACACCTATTGGTGCTCTTGTTCGGTACATTCCGTGCCATCTCTAACTGCGCCCAGAAAGCACAAACTGGCATGACCTCTGAAGCGCTTGGAGTTAGTGTGGCACCTAGCTTCTTCCAGTCATGCGTCAGTGATGGGAAAATGGCAAGGATGGAAGATGTTGTAAGATTTAAGGTAGGTTTCTCTCTTTATATGAGGTTACTATTTGAATTTTATATTCAATTTAAATGGCATGTTATTATTTGTTGTAAAAACTCAAACTAAAGTTTTCAGATTTTTTTTTATATAAATGTTGTTTATAATTTAAACTTATTCAGGATTAAAGTTTTGTTTCAACTTTATAACTTTTTAAAACATGTTCTCAAAGCAGTATGAGATTATTTTTGAAATTGATTATAAAATAAAAATTTCTTAACACACATTTAGACTTATAATGATGACAACATTGCTTTGCAAGTTCTAAAAATTAAGATGGCCAATATTTGAAATATATCTACCTGAAACTTGTATAAAATTTGGTAGATAAGTTTTAAATTTTAATAAATTCAGAGGTTCCATAGTAAATAATACATATTTAATGGATTTTCCTGTATATAAGCCAGCAGCGTACTATCCGCAAGCCTCGTTTTTCGAACAAAGGATAAAAAAGCATTTTGTAATCTGCAACGACGTATAGTCCGCAGCAATTTTTCCGATGAATAGTAAAAAACTTATACTGCAGATAATTTGGTGTTAAATAAAATAAAAAATGCATATCATGATGAAAAATATAGTAAATTCCACAGAAAAAATATTTATAGTCCTAAAGATCTGTTTGAATCCATCTATAAAAAAAGTGTGATTAGTTGAGATGAAATATAGATATTGATCTAGATCCGAAAATATTCCATTAAATTTTATCCATATTTAGATTTTAATAATTTTTAAAACAAGGTTAGATATATTTTAAAAATAAACTATTTGTTTTGTGAATAGTTGAATGAAAGAAATGGATTATTTTCTAACTGCGCATGGAATACATTTTTTCTTTTGCTTATTATACATGCTTTATTTTTCATCTTACATTACACGTTTGTCAACATTTTTTCATTTGTCTTCCCTGTAGCTTTCAGTTAAAAATTTGCTCAGTAATTTAATTTTCACTTCACTATAACGATAAACGAATTTGAGTGTTTTCAGAGCAAAAAGTTCAATTTAAGATAAAATGCAAAATGAAGCTAATGAATTGAAATTTTAATATGGTTCAGAGGAGCTGAATTTGTTTTTGAACATAATTGGACAATGTTGATTATAGTTAAAATATGTCAACTTAGTCGTAGCACTATCTGATTTATTTTATGAAGCATAACCAACATTTCTTTCAAAGCTTTACTAGTGAAAAGTATTTTTTTATCAGATTATCCGCCACGGCATATAATATGCACAACGAAATTCAGAACTTTATAAACACATAATCCGCTGATTGTACCCAGAAAATATGGTTATATAAGTTGCATAGTATACATGCCATTTAGTGTTCAGCCATCTATGTTACGATACTATCTAGCAACTTTTAATATGCATTGCAAACTATTCAAAAATCATTCTGTAACATTAATGGATGGCATAATTATAACTATCCCTAAGCAAATAGTCAAAATTTTATGTATTGAGTTATGATGATCATGACTTTGAGTCATATAATCATAACTCAGTGTAACTGCAATTTACATGAAATAAACAGAATTGTTTAGGGAAAATGTATTTTTGGATAAAAATTGTATCTAAAAAAATTTCACACACATTAGAAAAATGAATTTGTAATGGCTGTATGTAACATTTATGGCACAAAACAGTTTGCTTTGGATTAATTATTTTTAATTTTTCAGTAATCTAAATTTCTATTTCACATTCTGATTAATAGAATATTTATTACTAATTGACATTGAAAATTAAAAAAAAGTCACTCATTGCAGATATTTATTAAAATAACCTGCATTTACTAGTATTATTAATTGAAACATTTTACTGACAATATTTTAGTATTATGGTTTAATTGTTTTACAATTAAATGAAATTAATTAATTAAAATGAATTTTAAAATTTAGATCAGTAATTTAAATGCATAGTAATATATAAATCAAAACTTTTGAATTATAATTTAATATTTATTTCTTCTAATATCTATTCAAGGTTTAATATATTATATTTATCAAGTTTATCCTTTTCAAGTATTAAATATTGCATTAATTTTTAAATAAATACTTTGCTTGCTTCTCTTTATTCATGTAAATAAAAAAATATTTTTATTTACATGTGTTTACTTAATAATTTAAACTGCATTTCTGTTCAATGTTTTTAATATTATATGATAATATTAAGGTATTTATGAATGATTAGTAAATTTCTTATTTTTATCATTGATTACAAGTTAGCTTTACAACTGATATCTTAGATTATGCTACAAATAATATTTGCATGGCTTTCTTTGTATTTGATATTTTTCAAATAATTATTAGTATATTTTTTATTAGCTTTTAGTATCTTAAAATCATTCATTTAATCATTAAATGTCTAAAATTATTTGCCTAAATTAAATATTAATTTCAAATTCACATGTTTTTGAATTTGGAATTAATATTTAATTTGTATATTTTTAAATGAATATACTAATTTTTTACTTTTAATACAATTTTATAAATCTCTGCATGGCTGATTGCTAATTTATTTGGATATCTGATAAATTATTTCTAAAAAGTTCTCTTAATACTGCCCATCTTATTAAAACGAGAAAAAGGAATTTGTTTTTTATGCTCATTTTAAAAGAAAATGTTATTTTCTAGACAATTAGTAAATTTGTTTAAATAGAATTTTTTTAAAGTATATTTTGTGAATACTTTTATGTTCCATAAATCATTGAAATTGATGTTTCAAAATAAGGTGTGGAGAGAAAAATGGCTTGATAAATTTAATTTAACATAGTCAGGGTAAATGGTCATTTTAAAATCAATTGAATGCTATTCATTTAAGAACTTTTGTGGAGTTAATTATACATGATTCTTCAATAGTAAATATTTTCATATTTAATTTAATACAATTTTGCTCGATGCAAAGAAACTTTAAGCAGCATTAGAACATTTTTATTTAAACTGCAGTAAAATTGCTTTATTCCTGAAAATTTAAGAGTTGAATATATAGCATAAAACATATATTTCAAAGTAAATTTATTGTTCTTTTTTATTTTAAGACCATTTTGAAAAAAGTTTATAGTTTGATAACTACTACTTAAAGTGTAAGTTGTTTGAAATTGTTAATCAAAGATGCTGTAGAAAAGTATCTTTTTTAATTGAAAAAAATTAAGTTTATACATTTGTAATTTTAATCAGAATTATTTTTATATCATCATGCATTTTTAGTGGGTACCATAAATGTTGTAAAAATGTGATTAATTTAGTGTTCAATTTACATTTGAATCTAAACCTAGAGATTTTCTCCTTTAATCCAATCAAATTTATAATCTATTTTATACATTTTGACTAATTTTTAAATTATCTTCTGGCTCTTCATTCTTTTCAATAGATTTATTATACAAAAGTTTTTAAATATTATAGATCCAAATGAAATACAAACTTCAAAACAAATAAATAAAACCTTATTTCCTGACAGTCAAATAATTAATCAAAGATTCCAAATTATAGGAATATAGAAATCTGCATATTGCATTTTTAAAGCTTTACCGATTTTTTCTTTTATTTCAATTTGTGTAATTTAATATATCTTATTTATATGACAGATTTCTTTTGGTAGTAATGAAAAGAATAAAATTATTTAAAATAATTTATTATGATTATTTTTAAAAACCTTAATGCAATTAATAAAAATATGAAGTCAAACAATCTCATTTGAGATTTTTTCCAGCTTCTTTCTCTTTGTTTTATTTTTTTCTACATCTATCCTGAATATGATAGTGATGGCACTGTACCTTTGCAATGATGTCATAGACCATAGTAGGAGGATGGAATAAACTTTATTTCATAATATTTGATAGTAATGCCATGTCTGAAAAAGATTTATATTGATTAGTAATAAAGTTTGCTCATAAGTGAATAATAGTGGCCAAGCTTACAGGCTGAATGATTAATACTCTGGCCTTTTATTCAACAGTTTGTGGTTTCAAATCCCACCTTTGGTTTGGATGTTGTAGTGGTTCAGAATTCATTTTAATCTGTAAATCTTGGTCTCATTGACTGTTGTGTGTAGAAAAAAGTTTTTTAAGTGAACAAACAAATTGAATGATTTATTGTGTAGTTCAATACACTACTCAATACTTTCATAAAATGTTTTATTTAACTTTTTATAGTCAATTATAATTGAATCAATACTTCTTAGCTGCATGTAAGTTAAGTAATTGCTGTAAGGCATCTCAATAAGCACTGCAGAATGTTTTTCGGCCACATTTACATGCCGCAAAGAAGGAAAGATAAAAAGTTGCTGAAGATCTCTTACATTGGCCCATTATTGCCAAGTAGTTAGGACATTGCTCTTCTGAGCACAAGGTCATGGATTTAATATACCAGCCACTGTTAAACAAATTTCTGCTCTCTATATGCACATCAGTTAAGTTGACTGCTTGGGAATATTACAGCTTTCCTTCCTTTTGATGCATGTATATGGTCCAATATCAATGAAAAGAAGGCAATTTATACAGTGGATACTAAAATGTTTTACGATGATCTGTTTGGCGTTTCATTATACATTGTTAAAGTATCTTCTTGAGCAGATATACATACAAAAGGCAGAAATACAGTATCCATCTTGCATTGTTTAATAACAATTGGGATCAAACACATACTTTTTTATTCTTAAGAGAAATTTAATTTTTTCTTAATGAAAGTAGACATAAATTATACCAAAAAATTTTAATTAATCTCTTTCAAGAAAATCAAACATTGGAACTTTTTTAAGAAAACAGGTATGTTTTCCATGTATAGAAAATATTAAATTTCTTGTGCAAAAAAAAAAAAAACTCTGTTTTATACAAAATAGTGGACTTTTTTTCAAAAGCATCCTATCATTTTCAGTTCAATGAATATCAGCAAAAATTTAAGATTTTCCTTATATTTACTCATTATCTTGTACTGAATAAAGTAATGAATATTATTATGATAGTGAAAAAATAATATTGGAATCAGTAAATTCATTAAAAGTTTAAATATTTCTAAAAGTGTACAGGATTTTTCCAACATGATTATGTGATATGTATTTTAGCAATAACTATTTAGACAATAAGCAATTTAGTGTACTCTATAATTTATAATTGCTCTAACTATTTTTTTATAATTTATAATTGCTTAAATTAATTTTTTATTAGTAAAGAATATGGGTTTTAAACAATTAATAAAAAATTAGGTAAATATTTATGTGTATATAGTATGCTCCTTTTTATTATAAATATTTTAGTAATAAGAAATGTAATGTAAGCAATGTTTAATGGTGGTGTGTGTTGTGAATATAATTTTTCAGTGAGCTATATTTTAATTATGTTTGCTCACTGTTTCCAATTTTTTTTCTCTCCCTTCTTGCTTACTTCTTTCTGCTTTAAAAGGCGCAGATATCGGTAAGTTCTCTTATGCTTGTGGCTGTTGTACAGTGCCCTGTTTTGTTCAATTAGTTATGATTTAAAATTTTTTGTAGTATTTGTTTTATTTATTATTGGATATGAGAGTTAGTAATTTTATGCACCTTATATAAAATCATATATTGTGCGAATTCCTACAATTTATATTTCCTTTCTAAGACATTTGCACTCTTACAATTATTTCACTGTCATTTAAATATTTCTTCATCTGTGTAATATAAAAAATATTTTAATTAAAGTCAGCTTTATATGAAGTATGCAATCTTTTATATTTAGCAAACTAGAATACATTGGAGAATCCCAATAACAAATTCATTAAGATTAACAGAACTGCTCACATCATAAAAGTCATAAAAAAATCAAAAAATTAAAATTTTCTCAAAATGAAATTTTTTAAAATTATTCACATTTTATCTGCTTAAAAATATATTGCACATTTATAAACTAATTATGAATAATTGTCTTACTCTTTTAATTTTAGGCAATGTAATTGATTTTTCAGTGTTTTTGTATGCATTGCAATTATTTGTTTAAAGACTCTCCTACACAAAAATGATTGCAAATAGTTTCCCATGATTTGTTAATTTTAAAAAGGATTTTTTCTGTTGGCAATGACTTCATATTTCATTGCCAATAATTGGTTTTTCACAATTAAAGTAATTTATTTTTTTCCCTTTCAACATTTTAAAAATTTAATTTGTTATTTGATCTTAATTGTTGACATTTGTATTAATTTTTATCTTAAAGTTATCACGCTAGTGACTATATTTACCTATCAGGCTGGAATAATCTTATATATATGCACATTTACACATGTATTTAAGCTTTATATATAAACACACATGTAAATAATGCACTCATATACATATATCATTCTTTTTATTTTAACCATTATTTTTAGTTCACATTTTTTGGAACATTAGTATTGAGAATGTATTTATTGTTTGATTTATACAATTGTGCTTTGGTGAATGTGGCTAAAAATTTAATTCTGCTTTCCATTTATGCTTATACCTTTTCAGTTAGTTCAAGTCTCCATTTATGTTAAATTTTTATTATTTATCATTGTGAAACTTTTATAATTTTGCATTTGTATGTGTATGTTTTGCAGTTTTTTGCTAAATGTATGTTTGCATATTTATGTAATTTATTGTTATTAAAAGGAAACTTGAAATTTCAATTTGTTGCATTTCCTTGTAAAGAGTTTGTTATATTTTCAAAATGAAATAAATATTTATTAGGAATTATTTAATTCTCATATTTTAAAATCTTTATTTTTGATCAAATATATACCTGTTTTATATAAATGACATAACTTTCTAATTTGAAAGTGGAATGTTTGGCTTTACTGATATGTACTGATATGTACATTTTTAAAAACTTAAATCTGTATTTTGGATGTTTTAAACATAATTTTTTTGGTAAAATTATTTTTGTGATTTTTGTAATGTCTTTCATATTAATTTTTGTATTGCATTTTTCATAATTTGATTTGGAACTTAAAGGTATATTTTATTTCTAATTGCATTCTTCTGAAGGTTTTTGTTATTAATGTGACATTAAATATCAAATTTTTTTGACAAAATATTAATCTGTTTTTTAATTTACCAAAAGTGACTGTATATTTAAATATCATGGCTCTCATAATTCCTGAAAAATTTTAATTTTATTTTAAATTTACTGGGAATTTATGTATTTATCTTTAATTCAAAAATTTCATAAATTTAATTTTTTATTTTTGAAATTTTTAATTAAATTGGAGCAAAAAGTGTTAATTTGCATTATCCCATTAAATGTAAAATAATAATAATTTAAAGTAAGGAGATTTTGATTAGGAAACTTAAGACACAAAGTTACTTACTAATGTGATTTGCTCACCCAATGTAGAGTTTCTTTTTTAACATTAAAATTGTAAAACCATGCAATAAAAACTTGAGTTCACTGTATTGTACAATTAGACTAAAAATGTAAAAGCTTCATTAATTTCTTCAACTTAATTGATAAGAGTTTCTGAGACATATACTGGTATGGAATTTTATGAAAGGAAGTGTGTTGCTTAATATATGTATTTAAAAACTCACTTTTTTAACGTAAATGGTACTTCTTTGATTTTTAACTCCATTTCTAACTAGTTTTAATTTAACTTCATTCAGTTAATAAGAATTATTGAATATATTGAATTGTGGTTAATAAAAATTAAAGAGCTTTAAAGTGAAAAAAAATTTTTTTTTTTAATTTTGCAAATGTCCATGACAAACTATCCTCATTTGTGTAATTTTATTTTATTGGAAATAAATGTTTTACTCAATAATTATTGAACTTTATTTTTCATATTGGATTTTCATTCAAGGAATTATAAGTGAGGATTTTAATTTGGAAGTTTCACTTAAAAGTTAAATTTACATAATAATTGAAAATTCAAAATGTTACAACATTCATCTGTATTTTGTTTAATATAATGATTTTATAAGTGTATAAGTTTCATAATTTGTGTATTTAATTTAAAAGTCTTTATTGTGTTTGGAATTGTATTTTATAGTAAAGTTTTTGTTTATTACTTAAGCAACTTTTGACATTTCTTCTATTTTAATATTTAAGTTTGTATGTTTTGTATTGTCTTGGGGTTTAATGGCTTAATTTAAACCTTTAGTCTTGGTCTATCTCAGAATGACTATAATTTGTAATAACATGGTTTAACATTCCCTGATGAAGCTGGTATACTATTCCAATTTTGATTTCTTCTGCTCATTAAAATGTTGGTAATATATAATGTTCTTTTTCTATTAAATTATAAATTAATTCACCATATATTTGATTATTCCACTTCAGCTCCCTTTGCACTGAATGAATCGCTTATTCTTAATTTGTATTTGTTCTTGTATTTCATATTATAATTCTAATATATTGTATTTGTATATATATTTAGGATTCATTTTATTCATTGTGTGTTTTCATTTCTTTAAATTATGTGGAAAGTATTTTGTGAATATGTTGTTTCTTAACCATGGTATGTTAACTAATGACGGGCAAATTTTTCAAATTCTTTTCAATGTTAAATAGCTGCAGAATGCCAAACCATTCAAACTTTCTTTCAAAATGAAAACTCATTAAAAATGTCTTTTCCTGTAAAGAAATTTCTAAATTTTATGTTATGCTTTGATTTTAGCACGTTTTATGATAATTTTATGTTAATAATATATATTTAATATAATTTTAAGTTATGTATAAATTTTTTCTATAGTTTTTAAAGATTACCACAAATAATAAATTGTTAAATTATAAAAATTCTATGAAACATTTAATGTCATTACATTACAATTTTCTCTTTTTGTGTTTTGTTAAATAACCAGTTATATTGTTATTCTTTACTGGATAATTTAAAAGTAATAAAATTTTATGTGCATTCTGAAAAATGTTAGTAAAAGCATTATATATATTTTTAATGTGTATAGTTAAAATGTGAAGTAAGATTTTTTCTATTATCTTTGAGAAAATATTATTTACTTTAAGAAAAATTAATAATTATTTTTCATATGCCAGTATTTATGGTATTATAGGCTATTTTTTTTTCAAAAATGGTCATAATCATATGCATTATAAATAATGTTCTTTATTTTATTCCTGAAAATTTTGAGTGAATGTTAAATTTTTAAATTCTCTTCTTGAATTTTATTAAAATTATTATTATATTTTTCTAATTTTCATCTTTGTTAAGATCAGCTTTTAAACCTTAATTATGAAAAGTGTTTTAAATCTTATATTGATATACATCAATTAAATTGTATTATAATTTAAAGGCTGAAATAGTTTACATATTTTAAAGTGATTGATCTGCATTTGACAAGTCATAGATGTAAGTTTTATGATTAGCCCTTTTATCTCGTTTAGTTTCTATCTTCATATGTGTCTTTGTTTGAAATTCACATAAAATTGTAAATCAAGTTTGAATTAGTCCATATATATATAAAGATAACAAATCAAAGACAACTTATACTTACATATGTTTGAAATTAAAAGAACTGGAAAATTTTTAAGTTTCAAATTATGTTTTGAAATAAGTTTAATTGCTCTAAAAATTTTAATTGGATATTTTTTATTAACATTTAATACTAAGTTTTTTTTAGTATAATAGTAATATTGAAATATAATTTTGCTCTTCCTTCTGCTTGAATTAGAAAGCCCTATTAATTTGGTAATTGTGTCAAGATTTGCATCTTTTTCTCACCAGGGTGGTACATGTATGCATTCATACTTTTATAGTGGGAAACATTAATATTATAGGCTATTTTTTTTTTTTCAAAAATGGTCATAATCATATGCATTATAAATAATGTTCTTTGTTTTATTCCTGAAAATTTTGAGTGAATGTTAAATTTTTAAATACTCTTCTTGAATTTTATTAAAATCCATAATTTTATTTTCAGCACAATTTGTCGAAAATGGCTTAAAGAATTTGCTAATGCCCACCGGTACTTATGAAAGATATTAAAAATTCAAACTCTGAATCATGTTTTTCTGCTTAATCAATAACATTACAAATTATATTAAAAATAATTATGGTATTGAGGAAAGTTGAACATGTCATAAAGCTATTAAAAATATTCACTATATTTGTATGAGTGTTTATATGAGAGGGAAAATACAATTTTGTCACAGGTGACTCCAGAATTTCTGTATTAACAAAAAATATGCAATGAAACTTATGCATGTGGAAATATAATTTAAATGATACATAAATCTATCAGATTATAAAGATTTCAAATATTAAATGTAACATTTATCATGCATGCAATGTGTTGCCATTTTGAAATCCTTCATTATCCAGTATATTTTGACTTTAAATTTTTATTCAACTAATGATGTATATTTACTGCCAAATATGTAATATAATACCTGTTTAGTATATTTTCATCATGAATTTAAAAATTTTTTAGTGTAACTTGTTTAAAAAATTGGGTATTTTTGAATCCTGCATTTTAATAATTTTGCTTTTACTAGGTCGCAACTCGTATTATGAAGTTCCTTATTGATAACTTTGGTGTTACAAATTTGTTTGGGAAGGAGAATTATGAATACTATGCTCGAATGACTGGCAGGATATTCAAAGTGGAAGAAAATTGGATATTTGCATTTCGTTACCCACCTGACTCATTAGTTTCGCGTAATTATGACTGTATGTTTTGGTAGTTTGTAGTTATTTCAGTATTTCAATGATTATGTAATACAATACCTACTCTAAATTTTATCATTTTTTTAATACTACATACTTTTCATATGCACTTGTATTTGTCATCAATATATAATTATACAAAATATCCCTTATAAATTAATACATACATTCTGAAAATTATCTGTAAATTAATAAAACTAATTTTATTTAATTGTAAGGGTAAAAAAGCTTGTTTTTAATTAAAGTAGAATACTTTTTTCCCTAATGATTGCAAATTATGTAAACTATAATTGTCTTTTATTTGAATTTAACTGTCTCCCATGCCGGTAGGATGAGTAAATCCAATTGTGTTCCTGAATAATTTTTAAAATCTTCCATTTTCTCATTATTGTAAGTTGTAGAAAGCATAAATATAAGTTCTTTTTTCCTTTAAATATCATTTTCCATAGAAAGCTTACGTTAACATCACATGAAACTGTTGAAAAGTTTGAGATAGGGTTTATATTAAATTAGTTCTTATGCTTCTTATTGTGGCCAATTGAAAGGTAAATTCAAGTTTTAACTAAGATTCCTAGCTTTAATTTAAGATTTTTTAAACTATTGTAATCGGTATTACTTTCATACTCCAGGAACAGATTTCCATTTTTTGAAAATTTTTGGTGTAAAATGGGAGTTAGCCCAAACATTTTGCTTCAATGCAATAATAGAATTAAAAGAATTCACTTTAAACTTCTCCAATTTTCAAAATGAAATTCTGAAAATAGGCTGCTATGTAATCCAGCAATATTTTAAATGTAATTTAATTCAAATATTTCCTTAATGTAGAACCACTTTGATTTGTGCATGCCAAAATACCCCAGCTGCCAATTGAAAAATCTGTACTTTTGCTTTTAATTCAATAACTCATTTTTCTCAACTACCATGATTATTGAATTATTGTAATAAAGCTACTTTTTCCATTGAACAAGAAATATATTTTATATTGAGATGGTTGTTATTTTTATTTAAAAAGTGTTAAATACCATTAATCAAAAATTGCCTTGAGAGTCAGTCATTGATTCCAAATGTCACAAATTAAAAAAATTAACTTCTACAAAATTTTCTTAGTTTAGTTTTTTCCAATAGTTTTTATTTTCAAGTAAAATGTTTTTATGATTTGGTACATTTGATACTTTTGAAAATAATTTTTTATTTTTATAATAAATTTTTTTATTATTTTTGCCTTAATTGTTGTAAGTTAAAATGGCACCCATGATTACGAGAGATGTTGATGTCTCATCTGCTTGTATATCTATCTTGGATGTACAAGCAGATGGATATTTCAAGACTTTCGATTTTCTCTTTTTACAACTATTGAATTTGGCTGATAATTATGAAAGATTTTCTCATATTTTCAGTATGCTGGAAATACTTTAGCATAATCACAGCTCCGATCTTTATGCATTAAATGTTGTATTTCATTAATCTTTCTTTCATTTCTTTAGCAATATGTCCTCTAAATCATCATCTATTTTCATTTTCAAAAATTACATAAAATATTTTTATTGTATTTTTATTTATTTTTTTTTTAAAGTTTTTTGTTTATCATATTAGTATTTTGATATTTTGTCATATTTCTTGCATGAAATCTGGAAAAAATAGTTCATCCACAATAATTATTTTTCAACTGCTTGTTGAGTTTTGCACTTTTATTTAATTTTTTTTTTTTAACTATTTGCCAAGATTGTAACTATGTTTGTGCTACAGAGTCTTCACTACAAACATGAATATAATAATTCCTTCTTTGGATGTGGATGTTTGGTGGTTTAGTATGTGCTTTAAACTATAAGTCACAGTTGTATCTTTCATATTCAAAAAGTTACTCTAAATCAACTAGTGGTTCAGAATCCATTTTTAACCGTAGATCCCGGTCTAATTAATCCTTGTGTGCAAAACATTACCACTGAGCAATAAACTAAAGCAGTTTTTAGGGAATAAATGAAACTTATCCAACTGTGTTTTGTTTGAATCTAATAAACTAAGGATTTTTGAACATTTAAATAATTGTACTGTATTTTCTCAGTATGAGGACATTGTCTAGAAGTACTGGAGTATCTGTGAACTAATGGCTTAAGCACTAATGTTCTGCATTTGTAAAATAAGCAAGAACTTATATTTGTCTTTTTTATAATATGAGACTGCTCTGATATTTTAAGATGCTGCAAAATTAAAGCATATCTTAAAAACAAAATAGTTGTCAAATAAAACAAATAAACTTTTATTTTAAATAGATAAATATTTTATAAAAAGATACTAATAAAAAAAAGATACATAATTACTGTATAAGAACAAGATGCTTAAAAAAATATTTTAGATTAAAATACTGGTACTTTTGTAGTGGCACAAAGTAGTACAAATATCTGATTGTGGCACTGTAGTGGCACAAATATCTGATTAATAAATTACTTATTTATCTCCGGTTGCCCTGCTAGGCCAGACAACCCCTATAAAACCAAAAATATCTAAAATATGTGATGGTTCCTGAAAGACAATCGTCTTTTTTAAAATTTAGGCAGTTTAAGATATCTCCAGGGGAGACCAATTACTAAGTTAACTAAACAAAGATAACTTTTTTTTTAAATTTTAAATAAATATTATATAATAAATACTAATAAACAATAAGGTAAACTGGTATCTAGCTTTATCAAAATTAGAATTTACCTAATCCCATTAAGTTTTCAGTTTCAAAATTCTTAGATAAACGAAGTATTTTTGCTGTTTTTCAGATATAGAAAGGAATGGAATGTATACTTTCATCAATATGTATAGGATTTAACTGCTTATGTATCTTTTGAATGTTAGTGCCTTAATCCTTCAAGTGCAAGTGCTATTATGTTTTGTGTTTTTGAAAGGCTGCTTAAAACTGTATAACATTTGCTGCTTGCTGTTTAACATGCTTTTTTCTGCAATTGCTTTTTTGTGTTTACAGGCAAGGCCTCCCTGGAGACAGAAAGGTCTTGGCTCCAGCAGGAGGCTGAAAGATGGGGCTTTAAATTTAATTTAGAAGGTAAGGCTCCTGTTAATGTTGCTGGCTTCTTTAAACTGTGATTAATATTTTTATCTGTACCAGGAAAAGAAACATGTTGTGTAAAATTAAAAGCTTGGAAATTCATATAAAAACAAATATAATTAGAATTTTTGTGAATTAAAATCATTTTCTAATATATATATATATATATATATATATATATAAAGTTTAAAAATCTCTATAAATATTTTCTATTTTAAATTATAATATTATTTAAAATTTTTAAACTATATATATATTTATATAGTTTAA
Source organism: Latrodectus elegans (assembly GCA_030067965.1). Taxonomy (NCBI): domain Eukaryota; kingdom Metazoa; phylum Arthropoda; class Arachnida; order Araneae; family Theridiidae; genus Latrodectus; species Latrodectus elegans. The sequence goes on from CM057815.1 coordinate 77,430,683, forward strand.
AATAATATTTCTATTATCTTAAACTATATAAATATATATATAGTTTAAAAATCTATATCTCAGGAATTTTGGTTAAAATTTAAATATATATTTAAACTGAAGGCAACACGATTATTTCTAATTAATGTAACATCATTAGTTAATGCAATAATCCAAAGATACTATGCTAATTGGCAATTTTTGGATAAAATGTTTAACTTAATATTTGATAAATTAGCATTTTAATTTATGTCAGTGACATAATATTTTAAGATAATATCCTGAAAGAGTAGTTAACATTATATACTAATAGTGTAGGCATATAAATATTCTAAAATTAACCTGTATTAGTATATAGACTTCCAAATTATTTGAGAAACTTAATGGTGAAAAATGTCCTGCATTGTGAGCAAAAGTTGTGTACCCAAGTTGCAAACTACAATATTTAAAAGTCTTTGCAAGTGATAAATAGTCATAGTGCCTGTCTGTTGCTTTGTCAGATTCACGAATAAGAGCATCAAGTATTGTGTAGTAACTTAGTCTTTTCATTGTGATTTAAAGGGATAGTGTTGTGTAAAATAAAAAGCTTGGAAATTCATATAAAAACAAATAGAATTAGAATTTTTATGAATTGAAATCATTTTCTAATATATATATATATATATATATATATATATATATATATATATATATATATATATATATATATATATATATATATATATATATATATATATATATATATATATATATATATATATATATATATATATATATATATATATATATATATATATATATATATATATATATATATATATATATATATATATATATATATATATATATATATATATATATATATATATATATATACTTATATATTATATATATATATATATATATATATATATATATATATGTATATATATAGGTATATATATATATATATGTATATATATATATATGTATATATATATATATATGTATATATAGGTATATATATGTATATATATGTATATGTATGTATATGTATATATATATATATATATATATATGTATATATATATATATATATATATGTATATATATATATATTTATATATATGTATATATATATATATATATATATATATTTATATATATATATATATGTATGTATATATATGTATATATATATATATATGTATATATATATATATATATGTATATATATATATATATATATGTATATATATATATATATATGTATATATATATATATATATATATGTATATATATATATATATGTATATATATGTATATATGTATATATATGTATATATATGTATATATATATATATAGTTCAAAGTATGTATATTTTTATAAACTCTTGTTTAATTTCAAATATTGAATCAGCCACTTATAACTTTATTACTTAAGATTAAAAAAATGTTGATTTGAAAATTTTCAAAAAATTTGATTTAAAAATACATTAGGAATAATATCCTTTGTTTTAAAATCTTTATTTAATTTTTGCATAGCTGTTGTTAGCCTTCGAAGGCAACAAATAACTGCTGAGTAAAAAATTAACCAAACCGATAATTTTTGCATTAATTTTAGCAACTTCGATTTAAATTTTGGAGCATTTTATAAATTGATTATTGATGCATGGTAACATAAACTTTTATTGTAGATAAGAAATTCAAAGTGTAATTTTGAAACCATATATATAATCTCAAAATATAAGTTTTCCAGTACTCTGGAAATTTGCTAGGGTAATTTAACTTGTGTTGTATTTGTTTTATATATTTAATATAAAATGATGTTGCTAATTATATGCAAATTCTAATGATGTTTGAATAATTTTTTTTTTAAATAATCATTGCTGCTTTTCAATAATCATTATATATTTGTGAGTTTTTTATTTATTTATTTTTTTAGCTGCTTTTAAAATTGGCTTTTGCTTTTTTCATATATATTTAACAATATAATAATTGTGCTTTTAATAAAAATATTTTGATAAAGTATTTGTAATACTTCATTATTGAAAAATAAGAAACATAATTTTGTTTAATAAAAATTTTATGTTATCATTTGCATTTGCGCTTATCTATCTATATGTCATATTCTCCTTTCAAGTTTCCAAAATTTTTGTTAATTCTGCCAAATTTAATAATTATAAGTGATGAAATTAGTTGCAATATGTTTTATAGTAAATCTAGTTATATAAATAAGTTTTTAAATTTGTTTGTAATACTTTTCTTTACTTATTTTTTATAAAGTGTTTCCAGAAGTTATTATTTTGCTGAATATTTTATTTGTATTTTATAATAGCTTATATTGTCTTTCATATATATAGTGAATATAGTTCTCTTGTGTGTATGTGACGCAGATTGCTCTTTGTGTGGATAAAATCTTTTACATTCATAAAAATTGACAACATTTTTTAAAATTGATTTTAGTTTTCATTTGTAAATTTGAGTTGCTTTTGATGAATTATGGAACTAAAATTAAATAAAAAAAGTGACTCAAAATGTATTGATATAAGAGATTAAACAATACTGGTGAAATATTTTATTAAATAGCTGTAATTTTAAAATTGCTATAAAATTATATTTATAATTACTTATAATAATTATTTTTTCTTACAAAATAATAAAAGGTTTAATAATAACCAGGGTGATAAAAAGTATTTATGAAAAGCAGGTGTATTATTGATATTGATTGTAGTAGTTGTGAGACACATCGAAGAACTCTCTTAGGATGTATTTCAGTAAATGTAAAACCTTGTTCTTTCTTATATTTTTTTCTTTATGTTTGACAAGTAAACATTTTCATTGATAGCATTAATTAAAACAAGTCACTTTTCCACTTAATGTCATTTTTCTGGCATGAAAAGAATTTCCATTTTGAAAAATTATAAAGTTGAGATTTCAATTCAATAATTATATTTTGAGGGAAAGTTTCAATTAAATCCAAAATTTTATTTAATATAAAAGCTTACAAGAAAAGCATTTCTTTGTCAGACTAGTTTTGTCAGAGATTTTATTGGTCTTCAGAGCGATGTTTGTAATCTTCACACAATCTGGGTATTACTGTGATGAGAAACAGTTATGACATCACTGATGGAAATCTAAAAACTTCTTTTAAGGGATCAAACTGCTAAACACAAGGCAATCATCACTGCATTGAATGATAAATATATATAAGTCTATATATATATATTGTAATATATAAGTCTTATTTTTGTAGAAATTATAAGATCATTTGGAAATTAATTTATAATAAATTAGTTTTATAAAGAAGCAAAAAACTGATGCTACATGCAATAACAACCCATGGTGTAGCTGTAAGCTTAAAGGAGTCTTGTGAGCAAATTGAATGTTTTCTTTCATTAAATATTGATGAAAGTGCAAATGGAATAGCTGTAAAATAATAAATAATAAGGTTGAAGTTTTTGTTGATGAAGCGAACAAATTGATTATTGCACGTTTCTAATTTAAAAGAGAAAATTTATCAACTGCAAAATTTTATGCTAAATTGAAAGAAAAATGCATTTAGTGTCTGTGAAATAATAGACTGTTTATTTAATATTTACCTAGTCTTGCATAGAATTGAAAATGATGTAGAAAAGCTTTTTATTTGGGGAAAAATTATTTGGCTGAACATGGAAATTTTGAAGTAGATAGGAATGTAGTTTGTAAGGTTGGTTTGTCGTTTTGAGGTTATATTACAATAATTGGGATTTGTTGAACTGCAAAAATATAAACAGCATTTCGTTTAAGCAACTTTTGAACTTTCTAGCAAACTTATTTTGCTAGACCCAGTGAATGTGAATTTTTTAAATATTTCTATAAGTTTAGTATTTTATAAATTAAATTATATAATCTACACTATTTATTTTAAAAGGAAAGATGTGAAGGGAGTGGAATATATATAATATTTGTTAGAAGATTTCAGGTCTTTGACAAAAAAAAAAGTTTTTTAATTAGTCTAGGAAAAATAGTATTTTAATTATATTTGGTGAATAAGAAAACTTTTTTAAAATTTGTATATAAATATTTCACTGCATTTTATTAAATTAGTAGAATTTATTCAGAATGAAAACTTTTCTTCTGTAGTATATGGTGTATTATTTGTTTTTGTTAAACTTTTATTTATTTATATTTTTTGTATAAATTATAACAGCACAGGAATTGATAATATTCTTTGTTTTGTTTAATTTAGATAAATTTCTTTTCTAACGATTGTATAAACAGTATTGGGTGTAAATTTATATTGATACACATCTATTTATCAAATATCATAGATTGCTTAGAAAAAAGAACTATGTTAATGGATAAAATTACTATTCGAGTTACTCCAAGCAGTTTATCAAAAATATATAAAATTTTGATGAAAAACTTACCTCAGTATAATAAATGTTGAATTATTTTCTGCATTGGATTCGAAAGCAAAAGGTATGTTAAAAGTTTATCAGCTCTCATGAACTCAGCTCATCTCTTACCTCTTGTGATCTTTAAAGAAAAAATCAAGCTATCTATTTGGGAGAAAATCATAAGAGTACAAGAAATTAATATTGTTAAACTATACAATTGAGATTAAACAGTAAGAATTAATTTAAATTAATGGCGTTATATCTTTAAAACAGTTCAAGATGACATTTCAAAATGAAAGTTTTTTTTTTTTTTACTGTGAAAGCTGTTAGGACTGCATTTTCAAGACATTAGGTTGAAGATCTTCCTTTCAATGTCATGGATGTGCTCAATTCAGATTTATCTGCAATGTAAAAGCCTTGAAAAGTTCAATGGTTGATTAAGAAAATTTATTTAGAAGAAGAAACTAATTAGAAACTTTCTGTGCTTAAGGAGAATAAAATCTCTTCTCCCAATTAAATGGTTCTTTAACATTGCAATTTATAATTCCTGACAAATCTTCTGTGTACAGTAAAATATAAGGTAAAAAAAAAAAAAAAATCATCAAATTTTGTCTCTAAAATTATATTAGTGCAAAGGAGGATAAATTTCAACAAAAACTAAAAATTTTTTAATAAACATTAATTTGTAGTACAAATTATTTTGTCAAATTGCATAAAATAATCACATTTTAATTTGAAATTTTCCAGTTTTTTAAAGTGTTCCACCCCTTTTATAAAAATAAAACAAGGTTGTTAATAACTGATGCACATTTAAAGAATTCTTTGATGTGCTCAGTAACAAACTTAATAGAAACATTAAAAATCTAGTGAATTCTTGAAAGGGTCTCAAGTTTCATTAATTATAGGTAAGGTTTGAAGCCTGACTTTGTGGTAGCGAGTCCAAGGTTTGATCTTTGGGCTGGGCAAGGTCTTCTCAGGCTTTTGTTTCTTTACTAGGTCAATAAACTGAGCATTAAGCATACTTGGGAATTATACACTAGGAGCTTAATGTTAGGCTGATTACCTGACTGGTCTCTCAGTCAGGAAAACAGAAATGAGCACTGTAAATTAATCCATATATAGGCTATCATGCCATAGGTTTATTTTATAAGTAAGCTCATAAGCTGTTGTGAATTTCTTTTATGTACAATAATTAAATATTTTGAGAGAGTTAATAGGTCACATTAACTCTGAAGTATAAGCAATCTTATGCATGCAGAGGGAATAGATAAATCCAAGTTTCAAGCTGATCTCAATTGCTATGAAGATAGTTGAGATTCAGAATTATCTTTATAAATGAAACCATCTGGCACAGTTATAGGCATCATGAAGCCAACTTTATTCTTCTCCTAGATTTTGTACACAAGATCATTTCTAACTTTTGTAAACTACTGTTTCATTAAATTGGTATAAATGAATTAATCTCCTAATTAATAGCTTAGGTCCTGGTTTAATTAGCCCTTGTGTGCAAAAAATGACCATTGAGTGACAAACCAAACTTCTAATTTTAAGTTATTCGTGTTCCAAATCATAGATAGCATATTTTATTATCTCTTATCAATTATTAATATAAGATAGAATATAATATTAAATAATATAATATAATATAATATATATAATTAATATAATATTCAAGTAAAAAAGCACTCAATTTATATGATGCATCTTAAATACTTTGTCAAAAGATTGTTTTAATGCAGGTGGTTTTTTTAAACGTTTATTTCTTCAGTTAGCATTGTAAATTTACTTCTCTTAAAGTAATGGAAAAGAACTTTTAAAGTACTTTTTTGAAGTAATGATAGCAATTTATGCTTATAATCATGAAAAAGCAGTTTGGTTTCACAGTATTGTTAAATTAAATTTGATATAGAAAATAGCATAAAATAATTAGAAGTAGTCCTTTGAAATCTAGTTGGATTTCAATAAAAAAATTTACACTTCACTTTTTTCCTATTTTAATTTTCTTTGCAAGATGTTATCTTCATTTTTTTTTGTGATTTTACAATTTTTTAAGATAATGTAATTATCTAATGAAGATGTGTTTGTTTAGCTATGTCATCGCAGGAAGAATGTCGAAGTACACCTGCTCTAATTCATGCTAGTGAGTCCATGGTCCAGGGGGATGGTCCCCAGTTAAGTGGCAGCCTTTCCCATTTGGCTGATAATTATACAAGACTGAGTGTTTCTTTAGAAGAAAATGGACTTTATAAGGTACTTCTATGCTTACTATGTCCATAATTTTGAAAAATAAATCATTGTTTAAATTTTTTAAGTAATTTTAATATGTAGTTGTTTTAATAATGCTTCATCTAGTTTTTTTTTTATATTCTTTTGTACAATAAATAGTTGACAAATTGCTTTGTTATGCATACCAAACTTTGATATCAGTTTTAAAAAGCTATCTTCTCAGGTATTTCTTTAGTGATCTGAAAATTGTAACATGAAACCCAGAACTATGTAATAACTTCCACTAGCAATACTATACAAATAGTTGAGGTATTATTTAATTATAGTGTAGTCTTTGGATTAAGTTTTTTACTGATTTTTGTAGAAACACTATTACAAACTGTCTTCATGTAGTAATGATTTCTTCGTTTTTTTTTTTTTTATCATTTTTTATGATTTGGTGTTCCAACAGAATAAGCTATAGTTTGAACTTTAAAAAAATATATACTTAGTAGAAATAAAACTTTTTTGAAATATTTTTTTGAAGGCTGCTTCTCCCATGTCTTTTTTGGGATTAGACCCAGATGAGCTGAAAGCTGTAAATCGTTATGCAGAGAGCACAAAATCTTTGACTTTCCTGCCGCAAGTACACGAGAGGCAAACTGCAAGAATGCGAACTCGCTCTGAATGGTTTCTAAATCCATCTCCTTGTCCTTCTCCTATCTGTGTCCCACCTGAAATAGATGAAAATGAAGAAATAGCTATTAAAGTAAGTGTCTTATTCTTTCTACCCTTCTTCATAAGTAAGCAAGTTTTTGTAATATTCATTTCTTAAGATGCTTTTTGAATTGTTCAGTGTTCCTGGTATTTCCTGTATATACACCTGTATTTAAAATTGAAATAAATTTTATGTACAGATTTTTCAAAAAGTGTACACTAATGTAAAATGAAATTTCTTTGTTATTAATGCATAATACTATTCTAGGTGCTGACACTTTTTTTTTTTAATCTTTTATAAACATTGATTTGCTGTATCCAAATCTAGGTTTTATTTAAATTCTTCATTATAGAAAGAAGGATGAAAAAACTTTCACTATTTTCTTTCCCTATGTGATTTTATCCTATTCATCTAACAAAAGAAAATTTTAAATTTTAAAAAAGATTTGTCGATCTTAAGAAAATTAATTAAGGTCTAACAAGACTGCAGAAAAAAAATGTTTGATTATTTTTTCCTCATCATAGAGGATTCTTACTTTAGGCATAGATTTTCTCAATAAATTGTTTTGAGTTCATGAATCGTACAATGTCTCCCCTAATTCATGCAGTCTGGTTCAGTCACCTGCTTAACAAAACAAAAAAAATCTTCATTTAAATTAATTTAAAATTTATTTAAAATTTCTTTATTTGTGAGATGTGCATTATTTAGTTGGAGGATAGTTCATTGAGGAAGATTTGACATTACAAATACTATTGGACAATAGAAGCAATATTTAATTCAAACAAATAAAGTTTTATAATTATCAAGTAAATTTAATAAGTTAATCTAAATTACTAATTGATCTACTCTAATTTGTTACTGAAATAATAAACAAGTAGAATAAAAATTCTGAGTATGAAAAGTGCTTATGCTCTTAACAATGCACCCCTTTTGGTCAATCTGAACGCAAGTAAATCTGTCTAATTCAACCAGTAAGTGGTCAGGTTGGCAGCTGAATACTTGAAGCTTCCTACAGTTAGTTGATTTGATTTTTGTTTTCCTCAGGTTTTCTTCATGATTCAGTGTCTATTTTAAACTATAAGTCGTGGTCTTATTTGCTAGAAGTGATTGTAAAGCATCAATGAAAAAAAATCAACTAAGTAAGAAAATATATCCTTGTGAAGTCTTTGAATATTTTCCATTCCTCTTTCTATGTATTCAGTTGTGTCTGTTATTTTAAAAATGCTCAACTTATGTTAGAATCTCATGTTTTAAAATTACATTCTGCTACTTTTCTTTTGTCAAAGATAATTAATCAAAATTTTAAATTTCTCTGTGTAAATTTTATCTAAATATCTCAATATTTTATTTTAAAAAAACGTGCATTTATGTTATATAAATTTATACTCAATAATTTTCCCACTTTGCAAAATTATTTTTGTACTTTTAGATGATGAGAACTTCTGACTCTAAAAGAGGATCTAATGCATCTTCAGTTTCTTCTAATTCCCTGTTGAATTCTGTCACTGGTGGCAGTGACAAACAGCTTGTCAGGAGATCGTCTGGCAAAGAAAAACGCCTTGTCCGCAGATCGTCTAGTAAAAGTAAGCGAGATAAAGAAAATGGTTCTGGTGGACCCTGCGTAACTTCTAGTAGCATTGCTGCTGCAAGCAAGGGTAAGAGAGATTCTTCTGGTAGTAAGGTAGTATCTCTGGGGACTACAGTGTCTTCTGAACCTCTTCCAGTGTCTGGTTCCAGCCCGAGTCGAGTCAAAGTTATGAATCGGCACTCAAACCCTGTTGGAATAACTGAACAAGATTGTACAGAACTGGATGTTCAGTCGTTTCATGTAACGCTCACTTACAAACCACGGATATGACCAAATGTTCTCTGTTTTTTCAATGTTTTTCATTTGTAAATATTCTGTGTTAAATCGCTGAGGGATTCTTGCCAAAATGTTTCAAATACTGAATTCCTCAACTTCCTGATTTTATTTTGTAGTGATTTTTCAAAGTATCAGCTTAGATATTTGTATTTAGGAATTGATTGCTCATAAAATTTCTTGATAATTGCATGGGATGAAACATTGATTTTCATTTGAAATACTCAGTTTTGTAATTTATATTTTTATTATCACAAATTGAAAAAAAAAAAGTGATCTCAGCAAGAAAGTCATGTTTACACTGCCATTTTCCCCTCATTAAACCAAAGTTCTTGATGTAATTGTGGTATTTAATTTTTTGTGTATATTTTTGTTTATGTTTCTGTATTTTAATCTTAATTAAAAAAAAAACAACCTTGAGGCTATTTATGAAAATATCATTTATTAATTTTACTCTTTTTCCCTTTGCATATTAATTTTACTCTTCTATCTGTTTTTAGTTCTGTATAGATACTACTTTACCATAAAAATAATTTTAAACAGATTATCATAAATTTTACTTAAACTGTTTGAGACTAAGAATGTTTCAAATGTTAAAATGTTTTGTTTGTTATTATATCTTTTTATAATGTTATTTACCTTCTAAATAAAAAAAAAACAACTTAATTAAGTATTTTAATTATGCATTATGTTATTGCAGGCATAAAGTGAAATTACATAGAATCAACAGAAATTGTATAAAATAATTTTTGTTTATTTTAAAAAATTATTAATATTAGTTTAAATTAAAATTTTTTTAGATTCTAAATTTTCCTATTTTAACTGAAATAATTTTTTTCAAATGCTTTTTCAGCACCGTCTTCAGTTTGTTTGCCGAGCTTGCATTTGAATGGCTTGTGTTCTGCCTTTGATCCAGCTGTTCTGGGGTTTTGATTCCCAACTCAGACTTAAATGTTTGTAACTGTTTAAAATCTACTTTTAAACTTTTAATCCCAGTATAATTATAACTCTAATATACAAAAAAAGACACACAAACCATTCAGCAATTGACTCACAATTGAGTGATTTTCTAATGTATTATTTTGTATTATTATTATTTCTTTTTGTATAAATTAAATAAAGCATTTTACTTATAAATTTCAGTGTTAATAGTTTATAAAAACAATTGAAGAAATGGGAACTAATGGATGTTGATTTTCATATTTCAATAATCACAATTTAAAGAGCACAGACTACTTTTTTAGGAAATGGATTGAAACAGTCATTATAATAAATGATTTTTAATGCTTCATTGTATGAGAAATCTTAGTGCTGCATTTGAGGTATTTAAAAGATAGTAGTTTTGAAAAGATTTGAAATTATCTCCTTTTCCAGTATTCTTTTCACACCATTATATACAACAATTTGTGAGGAAAAAGAGATGTTACTAGTGTATACTTTTTTACACATTCTTTTTATGCCTGCTATTTATTACTTTAATAAAAAAATATTAGTTTTCCTGTTTTCAATTTATATTATTCAAATATTGAACTTAAAATTATCTTTCGAATCTTTGTTTTTATATTGCATGAAACCTGCCATTTATTTTGCTATTTGGTTTCTTTCCAATTGAAACTTCATATGAGAAAATACCTTTGTATGAGCTTTTTCAATAGCACAACTTCATTATATACAAACAAAAAGAGCTTTGTGGAGCATGTGATATTAGATGATATTGACATTTTTTTTAATAAAAAATCATTTATTTTATGCAATTTTCTTAGAAATTTTATGAGCTTTACATTAATACTATAAAATGGTCTCATTTTGCAAACAAATTTTATACTGCTTTTTACATATGATTTTTAATTTTTTAATGAATGCTAGACTTTTTTCAAAATTATTATCTTAGATATGTTTGCTGTAATTCTGTCAATTTGTGTCCAAGAAAATGAAATGCATTTTTTTATTGCAATGAACTCTTTTACGAGTTTGTTCATTCGGAAAAAAATAATAATAAACAAAAGAAATTGAAAATGTTTATGCTTAAAAATAATTTTTATGCAGTTTTTTAAATTTCCTTTCAATTTTTCTTCTGACTTTTAAATAAATTCTCGTAAAAAATTAATAGTGTAGAATAATTTTCGAGGTAAAAAATATGCTTTGATTAATTGTTATTGCTTTTGAATTTTTCTTTCCTGTGTTATATATTAATATGAACTGATGCATTATAGAAGGTAGCTGATGAATATTTTAAAAAAGCCTGTGAAATTTTCTATTGGAAAGCTCCATTTTGTAATAGTAATTGCTATATTTTCTGTTATTTATTTAGTATTGTTCATATATTAAATATAGTACAAATTTTAAATTCTTTAGTCTTTTACTTAATGCTAAGGATTTTTTAAAAACTTTTTCTGCTGTTAGCAGTAAATATTTTAGTTTTTTCATAATACTGATAGCTTTTTTGAAAAAAATTTTGCAGTGTTTGGCAATAAATCTTTTTTTTAATTGTTATGTTTATATAAAAATTTTATTAATAGCATATTGGTTTATTTTAGTTCAGCAATTGTTTTATAGATTATTTATCATTTGATTGCTTTTTTTTAAATTGCGATGTGTTGTTTACGTATTTGCATTGAAAAAGTAGCCAGTACTTTATGCTCTTTCATTAATTTTCATTTTCTTGTTGAATACCTATATGACTGCAATCACAGAAAGATCACCATTTGAATGTGAAAATATTCTTCCCATGAAATTTCTTTACATAAAAATTACAATTTTATATGTATGAAATGTATAAATGTTTAAATATATTGTGTTACTATTTCTAACATATCAAAAAAATATGTACCTACTTTTTATATATGAAATCAACATTTTAAGTATATATGAATTATATAAATTATTGTTATGGTAGAGATTATATCCCATTGAATTGTTCCGAAATAAGCATGTGAACTGATATAAGTACACATTTCTTTGGTGCTATGCAACCAAAGTATTTCTTCTTAGAATGCCATCTGTATGTGAATGTTTCTGCATTTTTCAAATAGTTTCCAATTGTGCAATTTTAAGCAGGAACATCAATTTTTTTCCCACATTTACTTTTTACTTTTTTATACAATCTTTTCTCTCTTTTTCTTTTCTCACTTGTTCATGGTACTCATTGTTTTCTTTTTTTTTATATAATGGCATTTTGATAACTTTAAATGTTTAGATTTTATGACGTCAGAAAATTTTGTTACTCGGTGTAATATTAGGTGAAAATAATTGTGTGCTGTGACAAAGTCAACTCTGTTTTTGCTCTTAACATGCGTGAATTGTCTAAAGATTGTCTTTTTTATAAAGGACTTTTTGACTGTCGTAAAATAGATTTTTTCATTGATGATTTAATGTTTTATCATGTGCACATTCCACTCTCATTAGCTTTAGCACATTTCTGAATAATGATGGACTTTTCATCTGATTAAAGGTGGCTTTTGTAACTACTTAAGGATTAATATGAAGCATTTGCCAGTTGGATAAAAGTAAGCATTTGAAGCAACTGATATATTTATGTAGTAAAATGTAAACTGTTTTTAGTAAAGTTTTCAATATGGTTTATATGCAAATAATATGATCAAGTAATTTTCTGGGGATTAGGGAAGGGTAATATTGTTTATCATAATTTATTTATAATATAATTTTTCATCATTACAATTTATATATTGTAAAGTGCTTTTAATTATATGTCAAAATTAACTTGAAACTTATTGGCGAAATCCATTTTCGGAGCATCATATATAGCAAAATTCAATGATAGCTTTATGAAGCACATGAAATGGAATTCTTTTCTGTCTCTCATATTTATTTATGCTGAATCAAGAAAACATAAATTTTAATTACTCTTATGATTCTACTGGAATCAATTTGAAAATATTGAATAAAGAGTGTTTTATTATCTTATATACCAATTTTAATTTAGTCAGTCTTCCAAAATATAATTTTAACATTACTTGCTTTTGAAATTGCTTGAACATAATTGTTTTCAAATATTTCTTCACCTTTAACTTATTCAACATATGTGACTTTAACAACAAATAACCCAATTCATGTTGAAATGCTTGTACTCTGTTTTTCAATTCAGTAGTTTGTAGATTGGACTCCCTCCTTATGTTTAGATGCAAATTTTGATTGAATTTTCTCTAGTGTGTAAAACATAGTCGAGCAACCAATTAAACCAACCTAACACATAATCATGTTGAAAAATGTTATTAATAAAAAGTAAATGCACAATGAATAAAATCTTATTTTATTCCTTTAATATATTATACTTGGTATTAAATATTAAAATTATATACATTAATTAGGTCTGTTCTGTGCAAAAAATGGTTTTCTTGAGATAGAATACAGTTAATATAATGGTTAAAGCTTAAATTATTTTGTTGAAAATAAATATTTAAAACTAAATTGTGTAAACTGAGTTACCTAATCTGGCATTCAGCAGCTTGTTATTAAAGTGATACAATATTAATATTTATTGTATGAAATGTAATTTTTTAAAGGTTTTTCATGAAAATTTGGTTTTTTTTTATGAACGAATGTGTAATTATAAGATATATAAAGAAAAAAAGAAGTGTCCATTTAAGTCTTGCTACTATAAAACATTTAGTTTGCTATTTTTCAATGTAGTTCTCTACTACCATTTGCAGAAATACAACACTTTTTTTTTTTCATAAATATTTCTTTTTAAATTGATTAGACAAACTTTTACTAAATTAATTTATAATTATTTTGGTTTTGAATTGTTAAATGGGACTACAATAAATCTAACTCTGTGTCAAGACTAATAAAACAGGAAATTTTCCATCATTATTCATATTGCACAAGATTTTTCAGCAATTTTCATTTTTAAAAAAATATGTGCAGCTAATTGGAGAAAAACCAATTGTGCCAAATGGTATGCTTTTATTTCAATGCTCTTATAAAGATATTGACTATCCTGTGTAAATGTAGTGTTTGTTCTTCCTCAAGCTGCTGTCAAATGAAGCTTGAGTATCACTGCGTAGATTCACTTTAGGATAATTTATTTAATTTTTTTTTTTAATATTATCTGCTCTCTGTAAAACATGTCCATTTTGATTCAATGTGAGTGGATGCAATTTTGAAAGCATGTGTATCCTATCGATATAGTGTTTATTCTCCTCTCTATGAAGATTGCTCTGTGTATTTGTTTTTAAAATTTAAAGCTTGTAGCTTTTCAAAAATCGATTAAATTAATTTTGTTCATTGAATTTTTGAGAAACACATTTTGATTTTGGAAGAAAAGAATTATATGAATTAACTTTTGTAAAACTTTTTTTGTATTTTTAGTGAAAAAGATGAATAATGATTGTGAAACTTCTATTAACGACCATACCCTGTTTGCTAATTAATTTTCTTCATGTACACTAATTTTTTATCCATTACTCAGAGTTGCAAAGTAGTACTCATCTTCATTACAATTACTTGTGATTATAATTCTTACATTTAGTAAGAATGTTTGTAATGATATTATTATTTTTTATTTATTTATTTATTTTTTTTTATTTTTAGTCTTCTTAAAATTGCAGGTTCCAGAAATTTTACTGCTAGATAGCTTATATTCTGCTCTTAAATTCAGCAGTTATTAAGTTCAATTCTCTCTTCAGTTGATAATGTTTGTTATGTTTGTGGGCGAGAGTCCATCTTAAATTGTAAATCATGGTTTAGGTAGTACTTGCCTGGAAAAATTGTCCACAGTGATCTGGTCGAAACAAATTAACCAACCATAGGTATCAGCCAAATCAGTTCTTGTGATCAAAAAGTGACCATGACATGCAAAACTGTAAAAAACTGACACTGTGTTGATATTTTTTTACTAATGTTTGCTCCACTTGTGATCAGAAATTCAATATTTTAATTTTTCGTTTGTAAGAAAATGTTTCTCTAAATAAAAAGGACAGATATTTTTTTATGTGTGAAACTAAATTAACACTTTTAATTTTGTATTTATAAATATTTTCTTTATAAAACTGTGAAATGAAGTCTTTTGTGGATCTTTGGCACTGATTTGGATTGAACTTAAATTTAATCATTTGGCCAACTACAACTATACATGCAATGCATTCATTTGAAATAATTTTTTTAACATATCTAATTAAAATATAAATTTTTTTAATTCATATACATATTTATAATGTATATATAATTTAAAAAATCTTTTGTTTACCGCTATAGCTGTTGTTAACCTCATAAATGAACTAATGTTAATTATTTTAGTTCCAAAAAGAGAGGGTTTGAATAATCATTACGGTCTGGTTTTAATCATCAGTTTAATCATTCAGTTTTTTAATCATCAGTTTTGTTTATAAATGTGACATTTGAAGCAAATTTGTTATATTTTACATTGCATGCAACAAGTTTTTTTTTTTTTTTTTTTTTTAAAACTTATTTAAGAAAAATTGTTGCTTAAAATTTCAACTATTTCTAGAATTGGTCACTTTAATGAAACAGTGGATGGTTGCTGTAAAGAAGTTTCATTGTATTTAAAAATTTTAAGATATTTTATGTATATTTTTTCTTATTTGATTTGTATTTTCTTTTTTAATATGAATGAAAATGTTGAATTCAGAATTGTATTTGAATTCACTTTCTAAATTGTGTTTGAAGGCATGTGAAGTTTTATTTATTTATTATTATTTTTTAATTATTAAATATTATTTGCATTTTTTTTTACTTAAATCTTAATTTAAAGATGAAAGTTTAACTAAAACTTTAAACAAAATATGTAATTTTAAAATACTCATATTTTGTAACTACGAAAAAGTAAATTGTGAGTTATATTATTTTGTACAGATAAAAATTTTGTAATTAATCATTTATCTAACTTCAACTTTTTTATGCAATTGCTTTCTTATATAGATAATTAATTACTTAATTTTATAAAAAAGTTAATAGTTTTTTTTATTCTTTTCCAGTTATACACTTTAATATTTCATATTCTTGATTGATGTCAATAACATAAGTGTATTTTAAAGGCACTCAACATAGTTTTGAAATGTTATGTGCAGTTTTCTGTGTAAATAAGTGTCAATTAATGTGATTTTCTTGTGAATCTTTTAACATATTGTTTATTACTTCCCTGATGTGGATTTCCCAACACAAATGTAATTATGAATTCTGGCTATACATCATGTCTGATATTGTTTAAATTGAAATTCTTTGCTATATTGTTACATATGCATATATATATATTGTTGAACTTTTTTAGTGTGATATAAAAGTATACTTTAATATAATTTTCGCAAAGGAATTGAGCTTTCTGTAAAGAAACAATATTTTGACCCTTTACCTTACATCAGTATTTGTGAGTATTACATTTATTGAAATGTATCTGGAATCCTAGTGGTGGATTTTGTTGGTGCTATATGCCAATTTGACCAATAGAAAGTGTATATGATAATGCATCTTTTCAAGCGCCAATAAAATCTGATGTAAATTAATATGATTTTAGATACATTTTAATAGAATTTTTCTTCAGAAATAACTTGGTAAAGGCTGTATTTTACTGTTTTTATATGGTTTAATAAAATTTTTCTTCAGAAATATTCTTGAAAAACAAAAGGATAAGTTAATAACAAAAAGTTATAAATAAATTAAATATCTGTTTTGGTCATGTTTTATTTATGATTATTAATTTTTGTTAAAAACTTAAATACTAGGATGGTTTAAAGCACAGTTATTTCATTCATTTAAAAATGTTTACTTTTCACGATTTTAACAAAATGTGTTGATTAAATTTTTAATTAAAGCAACAGTATTATTTATAAAAGATTTTTATAAAATAATTATGTTTAAATTAGTAAGAAGGATGATTTTATTTTATAATTCCTGATTTTTATTTTGAGATTTTGTGATTTAAGTATTTTTTTTAACTAATGATAGTTATTGTTTTATGTGTTATATTTAAAATTTAATTAAATATAAAAATTTTTATTTTTTATTTGATTGTTTATAAATTGTATCTATTACAAAAGTTATGTGAACAGGTAAAAAAATTTGTTTTAATGAATACGGGTTATACTTCATCAGTTTTGTGACAGCTATTTTCAATTTATTAACTATTTTAGGATCTTTTTAGCCTGTTAGATTTAAAATATTTTGTACTTATTTAAAAAATTTAAATTTACATTTGAAACTTCTAAAAATGTTAAATTGATGATTTTAATTTGAGTATTTTTGTTATAATTAATTTTTTTTTCAGTATTATATATATTTTGACTTTCATTGTATGCAAATGGCTTTAAAAGCATTGAATTGTTTTTTTTTTTTTTTTTTTTTTTTTTTAGTTGCGTCACATTTTCCACATAGTTGAATAAAAAATGTTTTTACCTATCAAAGTTTAAATTGGAAGCTTTCTCTTCTTGCTCATCAATATAACTACTCTACATGTTTTAAGTGAAATCGCTTTGGAAATATTCGTAATTTGTTCCTTTTTCTGTACTTTTCTATAAGTGTAAACTGCATCTGTCATAAAGAAAGGTACTGTTTGTGTACAAATGAAATAAAATGCTCTTACTTTTTGACTTATTTTCATTGTCTTGCTCTGCACACAATTTTTATTTTACAGCAGGTTAGAAATGTTTGTTTGAGAACTATTGTTATTTGAAGAAAGAACTTAATACACATGAAAAAAGAATGCATGTGAAATTGATGATTTAATTTACAATAAGTAATTGTAAGAATCTAATGTAAACTGTAAAACAACATCCAACGATTTCATGTCTATTTTCGTGTTACTGATTATTTTCTTCATTTTACCACTTCCTGTTTGAGAATTATTTTAGAGCCTCGGTAGTTATCTTGAAACCTGAAAGAAATGTTTCAGAGTTAACATATATTAATGAAAATCTTATGCAAATGATTCTGCAAAAATAAGGTATAACATTACATTATGTATTCTGATTGCAAAATATATTTTTAAATATTAATTATTTGATAATTGTGTATTTATTTCAAATTTTATGTTTCTATTGATAAAAAAAAAAATTACTTCATAATCACCCTTCTTAATATGTAAATATTTTAGAAAATATTAATTTTTGAACATAAGCATCTGAGAGTCATTAATTTTAATCATGTTGATAAAATTAAAATAAATAATAAACTTATTGTTAATTCTGAAGTAAACTAATTTCTATAAGTTATTAAAAATATTAAATTCAGCTGGCTACTGCAGAATGATTTACATTTGAGCAAGATTCGTATTTAACAGTAGTTAATACATATTAAGCTTACCTTTTTTAAATCAAGTTTTTGTTTATTAAGCCATATAAATTTATTGAAATTATGAAAGCAACTGTATTTTTAAATCGTCGTCATACCATCCACACAACCCATTTCAAGTGCATTTACGATTTGACTATTAAAAATACAGATCATGAAAGTAATAAAAATGTACTTAAATTATGGAAAGAATTTATTACTCATTTTGTATTAATGTTGAGGTCTAAGTTACAGCACATTCTGAAGACCTGAGTTGGTTGCTCCTTAAGACCCGTTAGCATAAGCTTGTCTGTTATAAAAGGCATGCGTGATTCATACCTCTTAAGGTAGGAAAACCAAAAAAGCTCCCAATCATTTATTTTAATAGTCTGATATGCAGAACCATTTCTTGTTCACCAGTAAGTGGGCTTGAACCCTCGGTTTTCTGTTTTAAAGAATACAGTTTTATCATAATAATATGTTGTAATAATGCATAATGTAGCAGTTATTTCGCTTCAACCAACTTGTATCATTTCTCATTCTTGAAATAATAATAAACGTAGCATTGGGTTAAATTATGAAGTATTCAAGAAAAGTTAGGATTGAATTATTTTCATTGAGAGCGAGATGGAAAATTTTACTTTCTCAATTGTGTAATATAATAATTTTAATTACTTTGTGTTTGCTTGTGCATATCTGATGAAGTGTGTACCTGGTGGTTTCCGCCGTGACATATCTATCTTTTGAGGCTGATAATTCGGCTCTGGTTCTGCCGTAATTTTTAAAAAAATGTAACTGGCTTTATCAAGAATACTATACTTATCGAAAACAATCTTTTTTTTCACATTTGTTATTTAACAATCAGATTAAGAAATATTACAAAATTTTACCGTACATACTTGTGTATGTGAAATAAATTGAACCTGTTTTGTAAATTTTGATAATGGCATACTATAATTTATTGCAGAGAATTTTCTTAAATTATTATTTGAAATAATTACATGATAAATTTCTTTGATCTATTTAATTCTTAGCCATCAAAATACATATTCTTAAAATCATACCTGTTATTAAAGTATGTAAACAATGATATTTTTAACATATGATTTTTGTTTTATTAGTGAATATACGTAAATTACCGAAGTTGCATTAGAAAAAGATTATAATCTGTATGTTTACAGTATTAAAGATTTTTATGTTAACAATGTTAATGGATTTATTTGATTTAGTTATAAATATTTTGCGATAAGTAATTTTTATATTCATCAGATTAAAACATATGCTTTTTTTATCGTTTTCTTTTGGGAAAAAGCTTAAAAACTGGAATTTCCTTTTCTGTGACTAGATATAAAATGTGTTACTCAATGAATGTTGCGATATCAATCTTAAGTTAATTTACTTTTATAAGTAGAATTTTTAAGTTAATTGTTTATATTATTGTTTTTGTCATACAATGAATTGTAAAATTGAGTTCATTTTTCAATGACTAAAACCTTGAAAGTTTTTTCGAAGAATGTATCCCAAAATATATTCTTTTTAGTCTAAATATGTCTGTGAAATTCATATTTAAAAAGAAGAAAGCATTAATGTAATTCTAAATATAAATTCTCATCTTAAGTGTTTTAAACTTTGTATAAAGGAATGCTTATTAAGTTATTTAAAAAAATCATATTTAATTTTGTGCAGAGATTAAAACTGTGTAATAAATAAATTGAAAACTAAAATTAATTCAATCAGATTGGAAATATCTCTATTCCTTCCTACTCGTATGTTCTTGGGAGATAAAAAAAAGTACAAGGTCGTCCTTGGATATGTCCATAAGCAATAGGCCTTTTTTATTTAAAAGTCACAAGGAAAAAACCCAGAAAGTTGTCTAGCTTGTATTCCCATATACGTGTATGCAGAAAGAAAAAGAAACGCGACATTTAGTGCTCATCATTCAGTAGTGGGTGAGGTATATTCCTCCTTCGAAGAGCAAGTTCCAAATATTAAATCCTAATTATTTCTGTGGCAGAAGATGTTAAGCTCTCATATTATAATGAGATTTGTTTCTTAATAAAAATGTTTCAAGAAAAATGGAAACAAAAATGCAGAAACATCATAATGGCTATAAATTACTCTATCAGAGTTGAATATCAATATTTTTATTGAATAACGAATGTATAAATTGGAAAAAAGTTCCATCAAATCAAAAACATTTTTGTTTTTACGAATATAATATTTTATTAATTTATATTGTATTCTAATATTACAAATAATAACAGATTTCGTACTAAATCTTTGAATTGAGTTTTTCCTAACGTATATTTTTTCATGCGAAAATATTTTTAAGAATCATTTGATATTCCATTAAATGTTCCATCCATAAATGGATTACATATCAGTCTCAAAACCAGCAATTTTGAAAAGGATTGGACCAAAGATAGTCATGTTATTAGAGATTATAACTGTTAAAAATGTAAGGACACTAATGTTCCTTTTCGAAGGTACGATGTGAATTTCGTAAAGAGTTGGCCAATGCAGTGGCAGTATACCAAATTATTCTTGTTAAGTGAAAATTGAAAAATGCTTCAACTCATACGTCACTAAGAATCTCAAACTTAAATAAGAAATTGCGTAATTCAGGTACACTATCTACGGAACTATAGCTAAATTTCTGCTTATAACTATAAATAAAAATATTCTGCACATACGTAAGAATGTATTGTGTAACACAAGACTTTCTTTCTACACACACACACACACACATATATATATATATATAAATATGTAAAAAAGAGCATACCTTTATTTATTTCATTTCCACTAAATTTTAAGCTCTTGGAAACAGCGGTACAACTTCTATATCATAGTCGTCTTCAGAGGCACTTTCGTGGTATGACAGTTTTACTGCCGGAACGAAAAGGTTAAGGGACTAATGACAACACCCTCTAGAGGGTGTTGCCAATGATCCCTTGGAGTATCTGCGTGGGAGTTTTTGAGACATTCTCTCATGAGACTTGTGAATATAGTCCATAGACGGAACGTTTTCCCAGAAAACAATAATAAGCGCTGGGAAATGATTTACAGCAGCTGTTAGTCAACTCACCAGGTGGTATAAACTTAGTATTTATAAGTTTCTTAAGTAAGAAGAACATTTTGAAAATGAAGAATACAAATTTAAAAATATTTACTTATACTTTTCTTTGGCTAGGAACTTTTTTTTAGAAAGTCCTTTTTTTGTTTTAATCTTGTAAAAGTTTTCAAAAGCTAATCCAATATTAATTTTGTATGTGATCAAGCTTTTAATTGTATATCCCTTCATCAAACTCTTTTTGGGAAATTCCCATTATTGTCCACAGATGGCAGCACATACTCTCAGAGTCGAACTTTTCCCAGCGTGTCGTTTAGGATCGCAGAAAGGAACTAGTTGGAATTTCGCTCGCGTGCACGTTGTGTGCTAATCAAGATTAGTTAATTTTATTTGTATCATTAAGTGTTATTAATTAAGTTACTTGTTTAAGTTATGTTGCTTAATTAGTGATCTAAATATATAGTAACCGTTTGAATTAAGTATAATATTCGGTAACTATACTCCTATGAATTAATGAGAGATTGATCAAAGAAAATATTCTTTCAACTGGTGCTGTTGCTCCCGCTAAGCAGAAGGCATTGTTGACAATCTTGATCATATTGGATCTCCTTAAATTGACCAAACAACCTGGGGCATTTTTTTTCATTTGAAATAATCATACCCCCTTGGCAGTCTCTTCTTACTTCGGCTATTCCCTATTTTACTGCAAATGCACATTGGCACTCATAGCTTCGTCAGATATGAGAGCATTGATTATTTCCATACCGGGTACATTATGAAGACTGCTATTGATAATTTCAGCAGAAGTATCGGCTTAATCAACAGAGCATTTGTTTTAGTCAGATTGACCCACAAAAACTGCTCAGAGTTTCCAAAACTTTTCACCCAAAAAACTCAAATATGCAATGCGTCCTTTGTAAAAGCCATCGAATTCAATTTCTTCTTTCATACTGTTACAAACTAAATCATTTAGATTCTCGTAGATGTACTTCACTAGATTTCATACAGTACAGAAATGAATGCAAGTGACTATCCGAACCAATCTTTCTCAGCTAATTTTTTTAGATTTCTTGGTCATCCATAATATGAAATTTAATTTTTACCAGGACGTGAAATAAACAACCTGAATCACCAGGATTTTGCCTGAAAACTGGTACATTCTCATACGCATACATCTGGCAAACATACGTATAGGTACTTATAAGTCGCTTCCCACAATCACTGGCCGCCAGAATTTGTACCGGTAATTGTAAGTACCAAGAAATCATTATAACTTTTAAATTAAACGTTTCTATTCACTCGATTTCGAATGTCTTGATTTGAAGGAAAAAACTTTCGAAGTATTGAATTTATTATAGAGTAAATGTGAACACACTGAGTGACTCCTTAATGAAGGACTCGCAGGAAACAGTAACATCAACACTCATTACTCCTTAATGAAGGACTCGCAGGAAACAGTAACATCAACACTCATTACTCCTTAATGAAGGACTCGCAGGAAACAGTAACATCAACACTCATTACTCCTTAAGGAAGGACTCGCAGGAGAGAAACAGTAACATCAACACTCATTACTCCTTACTCCTTAAAGTTGGCTTGAATTATTTTCAAGCGGGATAAATCATTGAGAGGAAGTAAGTTGGAAATGAGCCGAGAAATAT
Organism: Latrodectus elegans; assembly: GCA_030067965.1. Taxonomy (NCBI): domain Eukaryota; kingdom Metazoa; phylum Arthropoda; class Arachnida; order Araneae; family Theridiidae; genus Latrodectus; species Latrodectus elegans. The sequence goes on from CM057815.1 coordinate 77,453,785, forward strand.
TTGAGATAATTTATGTGTGTGTTGGTACCATTGTTATCAATTCCAAGACACCTGTTTCCACGGATATAGTGACTAAACTTCAATTACTGGTAACGATAATGTGTGACGCATTTCGTTCTAAACAGTCACCAACATGCGCAAGTGGCTTTTGTTAATACTTACATAAAGTACTTTTTTTTTAAAGTCTATAGTCCAAATGATGTTGTTCGGCTTTTGATTCTTCTCGGAAAAATAATGATACTATAGAAAAGGATAACAGTGCAGAACTGTAATTCATCAATTTCTAAAATGAATAGTACTTCAGGAATGAAAAGAAAATAAATAAGGTAATATAATGTTGTAAGAAAATAAACAAGGTAAATATAATGAAAATAAATAAGGTCAAATGTGTTTTATTTTTTCCACGTATCTGCGCCTTTTAATGAACAAATATCGTAGTCCATTTGAATATTCAGAAACTAATTTCGTTTTGATGAAATATTTTTAATTCTGTTATTAATATCAAGTGGGAAAATTAAACATCTTTAGAAATCAACATTTAAGAGAGTTAAAATGTTTGTATAATAGCCTATCAAAAATAAAAGTAATGCAAGTAGTGCGAATAGTAAAATGCATTTTGCGTATTTATACTATGGTCAGCCGAACACGTACGCAGAAACTGCCCGATGCCTAGAAATAAATGCTGTCATAAAGGAAATCTTTGTGAAAATGGAGACGCATTATCGAGAAAACAATGTAATGAAATGTACCGATATTGTTCTTGAGACGAGAAGAAATATCAATTAATATATTCTTCAATACGCCAAGTCGCTGTTTCAACGACATTAGAACCAGACTCATGGAGGGACGAAGGACTTAGAGAAGAATAAAAAGAAGATCCAGATCTAAATCCGTTTTTGGAATTTAAGGAATCTTCCAATATGGGACTAAGTTGGCAAAGCATCTCCACCTACAGTTCTACTGAAAAATAGTATTGAGTTCTATGGTACTCACTCCATATTAAAAATGACGAGTTATACAGGAAATAGGAATCTGATGAGATACACGTAATATTAAATGGCAACTTATACTGACAAAATCAAGAATCTCCGATATTTTAAAAGAATTGCATAGTAGCCGTACTGGAGGCCACTTCGGAGCGACAAAGACTCTGCATAATGCTCGAGAGCGCTTATATTGGGACTAGTCCAGACAAGATGTTGAGAAGTGGTGCTGATCTTGTGATGACTACTCGGCTCGTAAGAGATCAAATAAACGTAGTTGGGGAAGATTACTCTGGTACAACGTGGGAGTACCTTTCAAGCGGATTGCGCTGGACATCCTTGGTCCCCTACCATGGTCTTCAAATGACAACAAGTACATTCTAGTTGTCATGAATTACTTCACTAAGTGGTCCGAAGCGTTTCCTATTTCCGAGCAAAAAGCTACTATAGTAGCGGAGGTCTTAGTGCAGCAATGGTTTTCTAAATTCGGCACACCCTTGCAAATTCATTCAGATCAAGGAACGAATTATACGTCTGTTGTTTTTAAGGGAATGTGCCAAATTCTCCGAATAGACAAGACGGAGACAACGCCTTTACACCCGAAATTGGACTGCATGATAAAGAGGTTTAATCGGACCATCTTGATTAACTTCGCACTTATGGTTTCGAGGAATCAGCACGATTGGGATTTGAAACAACTTCTGTTCCTGTTTGCATATCGCAGTGCTGTACATGAGATTACCGGATATACGCAATTGAAGATGCTCTTCGGTCTTGAACTCGTCTCCCTTGTGACCTTCGGCTCGGCCGTCCACCGGACGCAACTTCACCACTAGAAGAATACCTTCGAGATCTCCAGACACGTCTTGAAAATCTCCATACCTTTGGCAGAGACAGAATCAACCTGGTGACCGAGAAAATGAAGACGAGGTATGACACAAGAGCGACAGAACATGAATTTCTGGAACCTGGTTCGAAGTAAGGGACTTTCTCCAAAGTTGCAAGCCAACTGGGACGGTTCATACATAGTTTTCAAAAGACTGAATAACGTTATGGTTCGTATGAAGAAGTCAGCTTCTTAAAAACCGAAGGTAGTACATTATGAAAGGGTAGACCCTTATCGTGGTGTCAATTAAACTTAGTGGACCATGGTCTCTTTGTAAATAATGTAAATAATTTTGATTCAATATTTACTATATTTTTTGTATTTGTCTAATACATTTAATTGTTTTGTAAGTTGTACATTTTATATCAACTTAGAACATGAATTTTGTACTTTATATTTTGCCTCCTCTCTGGGAATTGAATTGCTCGGGACGTGCAGTCCTTAAGGGGGGGGGGCAATGCTACAAAGTTTGTAAATATTTTTTTGGTGTACGTCTTGAGATATCTCAGACAGACCAGAACTCAGATTCTGGGACAAAATCGAGAGATGTAATGCTTACGTTAAGAACGGCTTTCCAGTAATTTGTAGGTTGGCGACCACTTGCCGAAAATCGGGGGGAAATAGATAGTTTTGGAAACTTTCACCACCTAAGCTCTGGGCCTATTACTAAACGAGATGGCGTAGAAACTTCCAGAATCTTGGAGAAAGACCTGAACTTTCACGCCAAGTAAGCTATAAATACCACCGTTTCATGGACCAAGTCAGTCAGTTTTTAATTTCCAGCGGCAATGGTAGACACGGGCAAGTGAATAACAGCTGTCTGTCTGAGGTAATTGAAAACCTTGGTTTTTGGGAGTTGTTTACCATTGAGTCTGTTGAATTCATTCTGTTTAATTGTGATTCGTAAATGCTGTAACTACTGACTTTTTTTCTGGCATCTTTTAGAAAGTTCTACTAATAAAAATCCTGTGATTTTTAAGAATTTATTTTATTGACTTTTAGTTAACACGAACCAAGAAGCTAGGTATAATATGATACAAAAATGATGTAAAACACGAGGAAAAAAACCAAACCTGGCAACAAAAAATCCAAAAAACAAGAAAAATTCAAATTGGCAATACCAAGGGAAAACCAGAACCTATAATCAAAATAAGTGACGTCAGATTTGTAAAGAAATCGCGTGGGAGGATATAACATACTTATACCTAGTTTTATTTAACTCAGAGTTTGGAGATTCAAACGTTCTACAGTTACATGAAGTCCGGATGTCGGACAATATAATGATGTGTTTTTCTTTTCTTTTTATTAACCATAAAGTGGTTGTTTCTTTCATTCCAGTTGAGGGCAGGACTACGCCACTTTATTACAATTCGCATTGGTTTAAGACATCTATGACGTCAGATAACATTTCATCTATGTCATACATAATTGATTACGGTATTGAGACGACGTCAGTCTAAATTTTTGATGAATTTGCTGCCTGCCTTCAAGTTGCATTCTTCAAGCGTTGGCAAACAAGGCGAAGTTCATCATCGAATGTCTGAGAATATTGTCGAAATTAATTTGTTAATAAAAAGATTTTTTTACATGAGTATCAAAGCATTGGTTTGAGAAGCCATTTTCTATTGATTCAAGCCATTAACACGCTAACAATAGAACCGAAGAATAAGCAAAATGAAAAAGAGTAGATAAAGCATGCAACTTTATGATTAATTTAAATCGGCAAGCATAACTTAAATTCAATTCATTAATGAAATTTTTAAACATTTGTTTAAAAATTTCATTAATGAATTGAATTTTAAATTAATAATTAAAATATTTGTAAACAATTTCTTAAAATCATAAGAGTAATGCCTTGCTTACGCCAACATTAATTTTTGTTTCGGAAAAGAAATTTAAGCTTTTTAAGACATTAGATTATGCAAGTATTGTGTTATAATATATATATATATATATATATATATATATATATATATATATATATATATATATATATATATATATATATATATATATATATATATATATATTATTACTTTTTTCAAATGTAGCATAACGTTTTCACATTCATATGTATAAACTACATATGTGCAAAAATAATGGGTAAAATTTTTCCAATGTTTCCTTTCTCTTCGTGCATGTGGATTAATTGCACATTTGTTTTGCCTTCTCTCATTTTATATAGTATTATCCAATTTGTTGAGGTTTATTGTACTGTAAATTTAATATTTAAAATATGCGAAACTAAATAAACTGATAAGTGCATATTTATTTAAGTTATGCATGATTTATTGTCAAATACACCAATAATTGAGAAAATTTTATTTATATAATGACACGAAATCCGCTAATTGTTTTCTTTGTGTCTAAAATAATAGAATACATGATTTTATTGTTTTAAAAAGCAATTTGATTTAAATCTTTGTAATGCTTGGATAATTTGAAAATAGTGTCATTATAATTTTCTTTTAATCATACTTGTTGACAATTATATCTAAACTAAATCACACTAAAAATATCGTGCAAAGACGTTGTTCTTTTGACTGTAAGACAGCGTGTTCAATGCCCAACTAAGTTGAAGATGATTATGATGAGCGGATTGATCCTTGTTAGCAATGTGAAAGAGTGTAATATTCATCTACTGGTGTGTTGCCGAAGTTGGAAAAGAAAAAA